>JACXGI010011647.1:14521-24540 GCA_016801175.1 Esox masquinongy | reverse complement strand
CCACAGCACCCCAAAGCACCCCACTGCAGTCCAAAGCACCACAAAGCACCCCACTGCAGTACACAGCACCCCAAAGCACCCCACTGCAGTCCACAGCACCCCACTGCAGTCCACAGCACCCCAAAGCACCCCACTGCAGTCCACAGCACCCCAAAGCACCCCACTGCACCCCAAAGCACCCCACTGCAGGCTCCGATCCACTTGGGCAACCCGGTCAGCGACGCATTCTCCTGACAACAGGAGGGGCGGGACATCCACAGCTCTGTCCGCTTGTACCACAGTCAATGTCCTGAACCCCCTAAGAAGCCCCGCCCTCGGCCCCCACTAATCACTGCAGAGAAGCATTTGATTGGTCGCTGTTGCGGCCCCATCAGCCTGGCTCCCTTTCAGGTGATTCAGCGGGCCTATCAGAACAGGGAGAAAGAAGAGGCCCTGCAGAAGAGGGCCCAGAAGGCCCAGGTCCAGAGGGAGAGCACCACGGGCCAGTGCTATAGCCTCCTGGAGGCCGACAGGAAGAAGGCGCTCCAGGAAAGAGAGAAGTGGTGAGAGGTGTAGAGGGCCCTGGCACTGCAGAGGGCCAGACAGGAGAAGGTGGTGCAGGAGGTGGTACAGGAGGTGGCTAAGGAGGGGTCTGGAAGAGAAGAGGCTTCAGGTGGCCGAGCGAGACTTGGTGGTGGCCTTCAGCAGACAGCATCTCTCACTGGCCAAGACCATCAACGGGCACACAAAGAGTCAGACAGAGTCACGCCCAGCAGGAGAGGAGTCAGACACAGAGTCACGCCCAGCAGGAGAGGAGTCAGAGACAGAGTCACGCCCAGCAGGAGAGGAGTCAGAGACAGAGTCACGCCCAGCAGGAGAGGAGTCAGAGTGGAGGGGTCAGGTGGTGACTAGCAGCAGGAGAGGAGTCAGAGTGGAGGAGTCAGGTGGTGACTAGCAGCAGGAGAGGAGTCAGAGTGGAGGAGTCAGGTGGTGACTAGCAGCAGGAGAGGAGTCAGAGTGGAGGAGTCAGGTGGTGACTAGCAGCAGGAGAGGAGTCAGAGTGGAGGAGTCAGGTGGTGACTAGCAGTGGGATGCAGGGTCCTCATGAAGGGATGCAGAAAGGACAGGTACTGAGGTTTGAACAGGAGGATAACAATTGTTCTCTACCTCAAAACCTACCTCCAGGCTTTTGCTCTAATTTATTGATAAAGGGGATTTCCAAACAGTTTGAAGCATAAATACTGACAATGATTTAAATTTCTAATGATATTTCAAATATTTTTTTCCACCACCTACATAGCATGGCATGCTTATTGATAACAATAGGCACCTAAGAACAATAGGCATCTTCCGTTTAGCATTACAGGCAACAGTCTCGGAAGGCAGAGGCCATAACATACAGAATTGACATGGACGCTTATCTAGTCACCAAACACACACAATGGCTCCTCCAAGCTCAGGAGAGAGTGGTCAATCTGAAGTCCAACCACAACAAAACAGAGGTCCTGCAGCCTGTATCGGTCCACCAGACTGCCTGATCACCACCATACAGTCCCCCTGTATCCATCCACCATGGCACTTCTAAAGAATTTAACTGTATGAACTTTTTCCTCAAGAAATTGTTTACTTTGTTCTGTTGTTTATGAAACCACAAGGAGTGAGGAATGTGAGAATTCCAAAAGGATGAACAAGAAAAAGGGTTGAACAGGGAGGTCACTGGTCTGTAGTGGTTGAACATGGAGGTCACTGGTCTGTAGTGGTTGAACATGGAGGTCACTGGTCTGTAGTGGTTGAACAGGGAGGTCACTGGTCTGTAGTGGTTGAACAGGGTGGTCACTGGTCTGTAGTGTTTGAACAGGGAGGTCACTGGTCTGTAGTGGTTGAACAGAGAGGTCACTGGTCTGTAGTGTTTGAACAGGGAGGTCACTGGTCTGTAGTGTTTGAACAGGGAGGTCACTGGTCTGTAGTGTTTATTGTTTGTGACATTCACCTCACAGCGTCGACTCATGTTGACATTCTTGGGCTTTTGTCCGTTTATTATTTAAAAAAGCATATTGTGCATGTGAATCTGTCTGAGATTATGCATTATACTGGTGTCTTCAATCAAAGTTGTTCAATCATAATTATAGCATATCACTGTTTGATTAGTTTTTTAAAAGGCAAATGGTGGATAAACAGCCTGATTTAAAGGAGGTAGAAAAAAAAAACAATAAGACTACATACGAGTAGGACTAGTCTCCTTCAGTCCACAGTACATGTACAGACATGTTAGAACACAGCATTACAAAACCATTCCACATGTTCTCATGTTCTTTGGGCTATAACAGTTTAATGCAGCTCAGTATTGCACAATGTTTTGAAACGCCTAGTCTCATATGTTTGTGCTGTATAGCCAACTCAATATTGTTAGTACAAATCCAATCTGGGACCAGGCTAAGTGGAATCAGTATGTATTTTAAAAAGTGTACTGAAACTGGCTGTGATCAACCTGTTTTGTGGAAAATGTAGCCTGGTCTGGAAGATCCTGTATTAAGGAGTGACAGTAACAGGTAAAACAATAAATCTTTGGACTAATCCCACATTTAAAAATCCCACATTGAAGAAATACCGTGGTACCATTTTACCACTCAGTTTCAGCTGAGGTATAATCCCTAACAATTTCTACAAGATCTCACCAAAAGGAGGGGGTGGATAGGGTAGGCTGTTCCTTAGTGCAATAGGGGGTTTAAAGTAAACAAGCTATCCTGGGGCCCCATTTATCAATCATGAGTGAGCACAAATGTGTGAGTAAATCATGTATAGGATCACCTCCACACAGTGTGACATTTATCGTTTGCTTGACAGCCGTGATCTACTGTTGTGTTTTAAGAAGCTCAGGATCATTCGATAAAGCAGTATTTAGGAACCGTTTTGATGCAATATCGATTGATGGGGTTCCTGGTCCTCAAGAGCACACGAAGGTAGAGGTGCAGAGCCAATCAGGATGATACCATTCGGTCACACGGCAGAGGGGTGCAGCGCCAGTCAGGATGATCCCATTCTGTTGCCAGGTCAGAGGGGTTGACGGCCAAGATGATCCCATTCTGCTGCAGGTCAGAGGGGTTGAAGGCCAAGATGATCCCATTCTGTTGCCAGGTCTGGGGAGTTGATGGCCAAGATGATCCTATTCTGCTGCAGGTCAGAGGAGTTGACGGCCAAGATGATCCCATTCTGCTGCAGGTCAGAGGAGTTGACGGCCAAGATGATCCCATTCTGCTGCAGGTCAGAGGAGTTGACGGCCAAGATGATCCCATTCTGCTGCAGGTCAGAGGGGTTGAAGGCCAAGATGATCCCATTCTGTTGCCAGGTCTGAAGAGTTGACGGCCAAGATGATCCCATTTTGCTGCAGGTCAGAGGAGTTGACGGCCAAGATGATCCCATTCTGCTGCAGGTCAGAGGAGTTGACGGCCAAGATGATCCCATTCTGCTGCAGGTCAGAGGGGTGGAGGACTAGACTGATACCATTCTGTCACAGTTCAGAGGGGGGCAGGGCAGCAAGGCTATCTCTGTTCTCCTCCAGGTACTTGCTGCAGGACTGGAAAGTGCCGTAGAAGCTGGAGGAAAGGCCAGCAATGTCATTGGAGATGTAGGGGAGGACTCCTGGAGTGGCCTGGTTGTAGTATGAGATCTGAGGCAAAAAACAGAAAATGACATCAGTGGGAGAAGTGGCTTTACACAAACTCTGCTTCTACAGCAGGGGTGTTGTGAAGAAGATAATCACTAGGCCAATGATGTTTGACATGACAACGACCAAAGAAGCTGGCTCTACAGCACAAACAACTCTCAAGCAGATGCTAGAGCCTCATTGGCCCACCGTGGTGACATCACTGGATTCCTCTATGATACTGAAGCCAGCACAGAGCACCTCCCCCCTGGTGTACTCCTCAGTGGCTGGATGGGTAGGCAGGGTGACAGAGCGCAGGGCAATCAGATAGGGATCTCTAAGAGGGCAGAAAAAGGGCCTTTACCAGCTTCTGTAGCTGAAAAGATGGATGAATAATGGATGGATGGATAATAGGAGTTACCTGGGGTCACAGGGCTTTCTCCTAGAGGCCAGCAAGATGAAGTCCTGACCCTTTCCCCCTCGACTAAAACATGGAGTGGCGACACGGTAGATGGTGTCATCCTTATCTGCCTGGATGATAACATCACACTGTCTACATTGGACAAAACACAGAGAGAGAAATGAAATTTAGAACCATCCTCATCTACTGTAAAACACTACAATAAAATAGTACACAAGGATATCAAAAGGATCATTGTGGCTATGTTTCAGCTATTTTGTTAATGTGTTGTAACTAACTATAATGTGATTACCTGTTAATTATTATTACTAGCTGTGACTGTGTTGTGACTAGCTGTGACTGTGTTGTGACTAGCTGTGACTGTGATGACTAGCTGTGACTGTGATGACTAGCTGTGACTGTGATGACTAGCTGTGACTGTGTTGTTACTAGTTGCGAATGTGCTATCACTAGTTCTGACTGTGCTAGGACTAGCTGTGACTGTGTAAAGAGAATGTTACTCACTGGTAATGCCTATCCCATTCATGTCTCCTGCACAGGTCTGAGAGCAGTTGGAAGACCTGTTCAGCAGGGACATTGACCGTAGTCTCTACCTTAAAACACAACATCTGGTTCTCCTCCAGTGTGTACAGACTGACCTGGAAACAGACAAGAGGGACAAGGTTCAACCATGTAAATTCCTATAAGACCGTTACAGGTTAAACCAGAGCCTTGCATAGCTGCAGGAAGATGTCTTGATCAGGGGGTGCTGAGGATACATCAGGGGGTGCTGAGGATACATCAGGGGGTGCTGAGGATACATCAGGGGGTTCTGAGGATACATCAGGGGGTGCTGAGGATACATCAGGGGGTTCTGAGGATACATCAGGGGGTGCTGAGGATACATCAGGGGGTGCTGAGGATACATCAGGGGGTTCTGAGGATACATCAGGGGGTGCTGAGGATACATCAAGGGGTGCTGAGGATACATCAGGGGGTGCTGAGGATACATCAGGGGGTGCTGCAACACCCCAAGCAGCCGTACTTCCCACAGGTATGGAGCCTTGTTGTGATTTATTTACTTACTGTTTCATTATATAGTTGACATTTCGAGCTATTAGCAAATGGAAATGTTATTTGTAGTGTAGTTCCTTTAAGAAAGACAGGTCCTCCCCGCTTAATCAAATGTGGGCCTATTTTAAATCCAGTCATTATGACAGTGCACTTTCAGCTTGCCAAGGAAAGTAATTATTTGATTAGATAGTATGGAAAGGGGAGACAGCAGGAAATTAACATACAAAAACATCACTATGTAATTATTCTGTTGAATAATGCATGACTACAATTGACACCTTTATGTTAAACAATTCCACAAATAAGACTAACCTTGTTTTTTTCAGAGCTTAACATCCAGTTTCCTCGAGCAGCCATTATTTTCAGTGCGGACACATTGCTGTAACTAAGGTACATCTAAAACAAGAAACTGGTTTGGATTAAGATCCTGAAGAACAACTGTTCTCAACATCAACATGGGCCATAACCAACAGGGGTGGTAGACTGAATTTACCTGTTGTAACCAAACCTGAACACATTTTATACATTTGAACGGTGGTTGACGTTTTGTGAACTTCACAATCACTGCACACGTGTGTTACCTGGTTACTGATGTCCCAGGGTACAGACAAAGGCACCTCAGCATGCTTGCAAGATATGATGTACTTCCTGAAAACACAGTTGTAAGTATTTAAAGGAATTATTGTTTCCTTTGGCATTAAGAAATTGGGAATAACATGTTGATATATTTTGTTAAGTCTTTATCCCCTACCTGTCCAGACGGATTTTCTTCCTAGCGATAGCCTCCTGGTAGCGTCTATACCCATCCTTAGAGTGAAATACACAAATGAAATGGTGGCCTGGCTTTAACCGCTATGCAACAATATTGTATGAGCAGAGGCATGTATTTATTTTTATAACTTTTTGAACTGGCAAAATAGCCTTTGTCAATCTGCGCTAACCTCAATTCACAGAGTATATAATTCAGTGGTTCTCAATGTTTTTGGAGTCTGTGACCTCTTTAGTAACAGCACTTTCATTAAGGACCTCCTTATAATCCGCACCCATCTGGAGTAACGTACAAATAACATACAAGAGGTTAAACCTGTTGTTGCTTTTTGGGGTTTTAAGCTGGGTGTTTTGTAAAAACAACTGCTGATGTAAAAAAGGGCTTTATAAAATACATTTGCTTGATTGATTAACTAGAACTTGGGAAGGAGGATTTTAAATATCTCACACATGCACGCTTCAAACGCCACAGGTCGAACTTGTTCCTCAGAGGTCATGTTCAGGACTCACCACAGGTTCGGGTCGTATCCGGGGCAACGTGCGTGGCTTCCCATCCTTGTCCAGGACCTCAAAGATCATGAAGGCACTGTTGATGTGCCGCAACTCTCCAGCGCCTTGGTAGGCCTCAGCACACACCCCCACCTCCATACTGGAACACACATTAATAACTCAACAAAAATGTTAAAAGGCTTTTAAAACTATTATAATGAATGCAACATTTGGATAATGGATGAAGATGCTCTAAATGTTTAGAATTGTTTTAATACATCAGAGATTGACTGAATTAAACATTTTACTGGCAGGGACAAATAACAATTAATTCTGGCATTTGGATGGGAATTCAGGTATTACATTAATTGTAAAATGTAAATCAAATATAATAATAGATGCATTCTTTTTATATATTTATATATTTATAATTTATATATTTATACTTATTATATTTATAAGAAATCAAACCCGTGAGATGTGACTGACAACTGGATCTTACAGCCCTCAAACATTGGAAGCAAGTAGACTGTTGAAAGGAGAATTAACCTCAGGTGTGCAGGGCTAGCGGTTTGCCATGCCCCCAAGCACACGTTACATGAAAACATTGTGCAAACATAAAAGGTTGTCATACCAGTTCTGTTATCTGCCAGTAAATATTCCCCAGAGCTGGAACCCAATCTTTGGTTGTATATTCACAAGGACCAAGTATACCATAGCAACACAATTCTGGCATTTGTAACAGATACAGGTTTGTTACTATTATTTAAACAGAAATAATATGTTTGCACTTACCTGTGTTTAAAGGCATTGTTAACAATGGCCTTCAGCACCAGCCGGTCACCAATGTGAGATGGGCCCCGAAAGTGGAACATGTCAATGCTCCTTAAGGTGGGGTGTGCATTACAGAGACGGCTGAGACACAGAGACACACAGAGACAGACAGACAGACAGACAGACAGACAGACAGAGACACACAGTGACAGACAGAGACACACAGTGACAGACAGAGACACAGTGACAGACAGACAGAGACAGACAAAGACACAGTGACAGACAGAGACACAGTGACAGACAGACAGAGACAGACAAAGACACAGTGACAGACAGAGACAGAGTGACAGACAGACAGAGACAGACAGAGACACAGAGACAGACAGAGACACAGAGACAGAGGGAGACATTAGACACAAACAGAAGGAAAGACACAAACAGACACAAACAGAAGGATATACAATATCTAATTTCTTCTCCAGATGAAAAAAACCCTCAACCTGCATTTGACCATTTACTCATTATCATAACAACTATGGTGAATCTATATGTTGTCACAGTCAGAAAGCTCATTCTCTCTGTAGGAAGGCCAGGCTCCAGACAGACATTCTCTCTGAAGGAAGGCCAGGCTCCAGACAGACATTCCCTCTGAAGGAAGGCCAGGCTCCAGACAGACGTTCTCTCTGAAGGAAGGCCAGGCTCCAGACAGACATTCTCTCTGTAGGAAGGCCACGCTCCAGACAGACATTCTCTCTGTAGGAAGGCCAGGCTCCAGACAGACATTCTCTCTGTAGGAAGGCCAGGCTCCAGACAGACATTCTCTCTGTAGGAAGGCCAGGCTCCAGACAGACATTACCATGCTGAGATGGTGGCCACATTCTCCATCCAGGCCATGATCTGGCCCCCAAAGGTGCTGACCTGGTGGTTGGCATGGGGGGGGAGCACCAACTCCACACTCTCCACCCGCGTTCTCTCAGCCGACACCGCATTCTGGTACTCCTGGCACTCTCCTGTTGGCACGCACGTTTGTTTTTCTACCACAAAAATACTATTTTCCTTATGCCCAAATCCTAATCCTAACCATTAACCTAACCTTAACATAATCCTAACCTCAACCTTCATAATCTAACCTTTAAGCTTAAACGTAACCTAACCCTTGTGCCTAACTGTAACCATAAATCTAACCATGAATGCCTAAACTTAAAGTAACCTCAATTTTAACACTATGCCCAATTGTAAGTTTTACCCATAACCAAACCCTAAGACAGAAATAGACTTTGTGGGACATCTGATGCATCCTGTGACCCTGTGCAGGAAAACACAGAACTCACAGGCTACGACTTGATGCTCAGTCTGATCTACAGTCTTCCCTGGTCAGTCTGGTCAGCCTGGCAAACAGTCTTCCCTGATCAGTCTGGTCAGTCTGGCAGACAGTCTTCCCTGGTCAGTCTGGCAGACAGTCTTCCCTGGTCAGTCTGGCAGACAGTCTTCCCTGGTCAGTCTGGCAGACAGTCTTCCCTGGTCAGTCTGGTAGACAGTCTTCCCTGGTCAGTCTGGTAGACAGTCTTCCCTGGTCAGTCTGGTCAGTCTACCCAGTTGAGCAGTACTGCTGCTCAGTAGGTCTGTGATGATCTCAGCATGGATCAGTCTCATCCTCCGTCTCTCTGCAGCGATACTGTACTCCATCTGCTCCGTCTGTGTACGTGGAACTACTTGCTTCAGCTGCACCTGCGAGCACACACACACACACACTCAGGTTTAGTGTTGGTGGGTGGTGTGTGTCCCGCCATGGAATCATAACATATTGATGTGGCTGAAAGGGCATCCAAAACTGTCAAACCAAGACAGCTTTCTGTTTTTTCTCTCACTCTTTCAGCCTCTTCATCCCTCACCTTCCCAGCTTCAGTGCGTCGTGCCACAAAGGTGGCAAAGGCATTGCACACATTCCACTGGCTGTCACTGAACAGATCCTCACAGCTGACTGAGATGCCCACCTAAGGATGACATTACATCATGAGACCCACAGCCTGGCAGAACAGGGACATATTGTTACATCATGAGACCCACAGCCTGGCAGAACAGGGACATATTGTTACATCATGAGACCCACAGCCTGGCAGAACAGGGACATATTGTTACATCATGAGACCCACAGCCTGGCAGAATGGGGACATTATTAGTGAGGTAAATGTGACAAGATTCCTTCCATGAAGAACATGGCATTATGTGGCCTCAGTATGAAAACGTTACACCACAAGTAACATTATTTCAAAAGAAATACTTCACAGATTGAGTAGGAACTACACACCTCCATACTAGACGTGAAGGCCCTGTTGACTTTGGCCTTGATATTGACAACCTGTCCAACTCTGGGAGCGGACAAGACAGAAACATGTTATGTTAAACATGGAACAGTGGTTACTGTGTAAACAGAATGATACCAGCCAATATAAGGCCTTTATAAACACACATATTTCTGGGCTGTTTGGGAGCACCTACCCTATAGTGTGCTCAAAGTGGATGTCATCAACAGAGGCTGTAATACAGGGAGACCCTGCATGTCTTTCAGCTGTGACAACAACATACAAGTACATTGTCATAACATAGTGGACAGGAAATACATCCCCTGTGGGACTAAAACACTGGAATCATCTCAAATGATATCTTGGACTGGTGATCTCAATTCTAGTCTTGGACTGATGATCTCAATTCTAGTCTTGGACTGATGATCTCAATTCTAGTCTTGGACTGATGATCTCAATTCTAGTCTTGGACTGGTGATCTCAATTCATGTCTGGGACTGGTGATCTCAATTCTAGTCTGGGACTGGTGATCTCAATTCTAGTCTGGGACTGATGATCTCAATTCTAGTCTAGGACTGGTGATCTCAGT
>JACXGI010011647.1:0-14421 GCA_016801175.1 Esox masquinongy | reverse complement strand
TCTAGTCTGGGACTGGTGATCTCAATTCTAGTCTGGGACTGATGATCTCAATTCTAGTCTAGGACTGGTGATCTCAGTTCTAGTCTTGGACTGGTGATCTCAATTCTAGTCTTGGACTGGTGATCTCAGTTCTAGTCTTGGACTGGTGATCTCAGTTCTAGTCTTGGCCTCAATTCAGATCCTGGAAAGAAAAAAGCATCTTCTGAAGGAAAGCCCACCAGACAGACATGCTGTGGAGTCCATCCACTTGAGTAGCTGACCCACGCTGAGTTCTCCACAGTGGTTGGCGTGGCAGGGCAATACGATCTGGCTCATCTTGACCTCCGTGGGGTTCCTGTATACCTCCCCACTCTCCAGGATGAACAGGGGGTCCTCCATGGAGTCCCCGTCCCCTGTTTCACTTGACATGTCTCTGAACTGGACAGGAGGACACATAGGGAAGAGTTTGGGGACACGTTTATTACAATACATGAAAGGGATAGTCTCCTTCTAGGAGCCTTTTTAGACTATATCAATTGTCGTGAACACATTTTCATTTCAATAACATGAATGTAAAATGTAAATACAATTTTCGATTCACACAATGAGTTATTCTCAATGGTTTGGAAGGTGTTGCGTGACAAATGCCTTTTTCATCCAAACAAACTCTTAAAATGCGTTTCAGAAGCAAATCTGTCATCAAGCCTCATTCATCATAATAAATCTATCGGTGTGTAAAAATCCTCAAGTTTTTCACCGTCATGTATCCTCATACAAAACATAGATCAGACCAGATCTGAGGTCAGATGGTAATTCTGTGTACAGTATTTCTGAAGAAATCCTACAAACATCCAGCCTCGAAGGACAGTCTGATCTACGTGAGGTCTTGGTGGTCCCATACAGTGTTCACTTCCTAACAGTGGTCTTGAGCATGCTCCTCAGGATACTCAACCACTTTAAAATATTGGTATATCCACCCACTGATGTGTCTTTCCACGTGTTTGTCTCTTAGCTCTTTTGTAAGATCCTTTGTGCTCACGGTTGAGCATTTGCTTTTTAATTCACTACCCAAATGAGGGTACCTACAGAAATCACTGAATTTATGCTGAAACCATATGACAATAAAACAAATCCCCTTAAAAGTGTTAGTTGATAGCTAGAAAAAAATCCTAATTTAAATCCATGGAAAATGTGAGAAAAACTAAATCAAGGGGGTGCAGAATTTTTACAGGCCTGGCTCCAGGATGACATGACTGAGGGGCATTTTTTTATAAATGTAATTCATATACCATTTGCAGTGTTTATGGAGAGAGGGAGCTGAAATCGACAGGTAACAATGTCTCGTGGAAATATTCCAAAATAACGTATGAAAAAAATTAAGTCCTAATCATTTGTCTCAATTAAAGAAATTACAAAATTGTTGTATTTAAACCCATTTTTGGGACACTTTACCGAATATATTTTTCTCCAGAGTAGCGCATTCATTTGTGGATCAGAGCCACTGCGCCAACAGAACAGTTATTGTGCTTCACGAAACAAGGTGCTTTCCATGGGAATAATCTACAGATTAGTAGGTCGTATGACAGATTGCTTAAAACCATTTTCCATCTCGAAGAACAGCAAGAAATGCAGTACAATAACCTTCGCAATTTGTAATGGAGACTCACAGAGCTTAGGCCTATTTGGTTGAAACAAAGTCAACAAATCAAGATTTAGACTACAGGGCATTATTCCTCACGGCAAACATTTTATGTTGTTGTAAATAAACCAATTGGAATATATCTGCTGTCTGTCCAACTCTCTGTTCACAGGAAATGGTCACCTGTTAAATTCTGCCGGACATGCGACAACAGAGCAGTACTGACCTCCAAAATCTTTCACGGAATCAAAGCTGCAGGATTTGTTCCGTTATCAATCTTGTCACTCGGTTTTTATAGAAAACCTAAGGTGACTATTCGTCCTGCCACACAGCCATACTTAGGCATATAAGCCTATGTTATATAACACACACGTTACAAATTATTAATATAAACGTCATTATATATGACTATGTGGCTGCACGAAGCCAAGACAGTAAAACAGATTCGCGCTGTGAAATTACTTAAGGAGTTGCCAACTGTAGACTGTCAACACAACACAAACGTCTGAAGTATAACGTTTGCAGGGTAAAACAAATTACTAGGCAATTGCAGTAAAACAAGTTCACAATTATTCATCAGGTCAATACAAATGACTTACCCGAAATGTTATGGATCAGGTCACGTTTGATTGAATGAATGTGCACAACAACACGTCGTTAACTTCATAGAGAAAAGTCTGCACACCGCCCCTCTATAATCGTTCGGTCTCATTCCCCCTACGCGAGCGGCTGGCATGTAGCCGAAAGCACCAGAGCTAAATCAGAACCAGAGTAGAACGTTCAATAACCATTTTCTTTAAGGTGGAACTTTGAAATGGGAATTAACCGACAATATCCTTCAAGTTAAGGTGGAACTTTGAAGATGGTTAATTGAAAATATAAATATCTGTATTTGTCCAATGAGAGTACAGGCAGTTGTCAATGTCTTGTGAACAGTGTACAAAGCTCTCAGTGCCAAATAAGCACACTACTCCAGACCTCTTGGCAGACACGGTCCTAGGGAGTTAACGCTCCTCCGCTCTCCCTGAACGTCCCATAAAGGCTACATAGACATGAACAGAGAAGACTTGCGTCAAAAGCCATGGGATTATCCTACTACTACCATCAATGAAGTGATTTTGCTGGAACCAGGTCCTGTAACCCTAAATGTACTGTAAACCAATAAAAGGCACGAGCACAAGAGTTGTAAACATTCAATTTCACAGTTATGTAACAAGCCAAGTAAGAACCAATTCTTATTCATAGCAACAACCTCGGGATTAGAAACAGGCACCTTTCAGATATTAGTCAGATGCCCTGACTACTAGGTTATCTTGCCACACCTAAATAGGTACAGGAACCTGTATCAAAACCATTTGCCCGGTTTGTCCTGTTCGCCATCATCACTACTCTGAGAGTGGTTGAACTGTTTAATATGACAGCACCTTGGTCTAGAAGTGGATGCCCTACCAAAATATCCCCAAGAGCCTCAAGAAAAATAATCAGCTAAATGCCATTCCAAACATCACATCTGACGATTTGCAGACCTCCCTTGCTGCATTTCAGGTTACAGTGCTTCAACAATAAGAACAATACTGAATACATATTCATGGGATGGTTGCTTGTAAGAAGCCTCTGCTGTCAAAAAAAGAACCAAACTGCCCATCTTAACTTTGCTAGAGACCAACTGGACAAACCGGAAAGTGTTTGGAAGTCCATTCTCCCGACAGATGAGTCCAAAATGGATATTTCTGGTCACAAACAAAACCACGATGCTTGGCGAAAGCTCAACACTGCTTACCACCAAAATAACCTAATCCCAAACCAGTTATGCATGGTGGAGGAGGGAATGCCCAGGTCTGGGGTTGTTTTTCCCTCCTCTGGACCAGATTGACTGCACATCATTAAGTGAATGGAAAAGCGTTGTGGAAAAAAACCCTGAAGCCTGAATTGAATAATTTATACATACTATAGAACCACATAAATAAATATGTTTGCATTTTAACATATATTTTTTTATCAACATACTACTCACATTATAGATCAAGTGGTAAAGCATTGACACCTGTTGTAGCTTTGTAGCACCAATAGATGAAACACCGAGATTTAAAATGATATAAATATGCTATGCCTACTTTGATAAAGTGATTTATTGATTATGCTTTAAGTTACAAATCTCAAAGCTTATGTCAACATTCATTCGTAATATATAATTATTTTATTATACTGTGATGTTTGTTTTGTAAGGAATCTCTATATTTATTTTAAATGGATACAAGTTAAACATTTTATTTCAATATGTTGCACTCAACAACAACTGTCAGGTTGTGGGGGAAACATGTATTATGTTCTGGGCACTTGATAGATATCAATTGCTGCAGCCTCTTCCAAGATGAAAAAATAAATATACATACATGTTTTATTTTGGAACCACTTAACACTGAATTGTATTAAAATAGTATTTAAGTACTATATAAATAGTATTAGCTATACTTAACAGTTTTAAAATGTACCCTATTATTTTGTGAATCAGTATAGTTAAAATGCATGACTAGAAATAGCATTTTAGTAATATCTGAGAATACTTTTATAATAATACTTTTATATATATTATATTTTTATTTATGTTTTGTATGTAAATCCATACATGAAGTCCTGAGGTATTTTCTGAATGTGTGTTCTAGTACTTAAAAACAGCTATCTGGTTAACGTCCAGTTTGTCAAATTTAATTTGACATGTTGAAGAAACCATTTAGAATAATTTCCCAATTTTTGTGTGTGAAAAGCATTGGACAATTTTCTTTTCAGATGTTTCTTGTCAAGCATGTTTCAAGATGTCAAATGTCTAGTGTTGATTGTAGATTTGCATTTATATTTGCTGTCTTGCTTGTGGTACTTTGAGAAAAAGCAGGAAAGCACTGGTTAGCTCAGCAACAACAAATAACCAAATAGACGAAGGAATAACACTATAATGCATGAACCAAGAAGACTTTCAATGGTAAAGAAAAAAACAACAACAACAGTCTAACAAGGTCAGGAAAACTTTCCAGGAGGTGGGCTTAGATATGTCAAAGACAAGCATGTGTAGAAAAGCACACCAGCAGAATGTCAGAGAATACATCACAAAACCTAGTGAGTGAGGGTCAGGTTACAGTTTGCTGAGAAGTATCTGACAGACCCTGTAGAGTTCTGACACAAGGTGTTATTGACTTGTTGATATGTTATGCTCAGACACAACGGAAACCTCTAAACTCCCCAGACAGAGCTGCATCAACAGGGCAATAACCACCGATACACTGCCACAGCTTCCACGGGTTTTCTAGGACAAAAAATGGAAGGCTGTTGACTAGTTGTCAGTCAGCTTATCTGAATCCACCTGAGGCTTTCACCTGCTGAAGACATGTTGGAAGACCCAAAGGGAACAGGCCGGGCATCAACATGGAAGATAATCTGCTGTATGTCCATTCAGTGTTAAACTGTAGATGGTAAACTATCAGAATACCGTTGGTTGCCTAAAACGCAGCTGGCTAAAAAATGTATTGTAATTCCAATATGGCACATCCGATTTAGATAAAATAAATACCTTTAAATTAAAGCTTCCCATTTGAAATTTAACCCCATAGTCATTGTATAATTTCAGACCCAAAGTAATGCAATACAGAGCAAAAAGACAATCAAAAATGGCATCATTGTCCAAATACTTTGAGTTCACTGTACATCTCATGGACAGGTGACATTCAGGTTTTTTTTCTTTTGATCGATGAAGGTCAGCAATACCTACTTGTTTAGGTGGTCACTGAAATAAGAAAATATAAACAATAAAACAAGTAGACCTCCTGCTTTAAATTTCTGGTTGAGAACAATTAGATTTTTTATTGTATATACATTCTAATTTACTGTTGATGTAAAGCGACATTCTTCCTTGCAGAGTGAAACGAGCGCCACACGATGGCTGGATTGCTTAGTCACAATTTATGCTACTGAGTAACAGTCCGCTAGCTGTTTCAAGTTCCCCCATAAACCAGCGGTAAACGGTCGGAATCCATGGGGTATATTTATCGCATATTCTGTTACCAAACTTTTCGTCAGAAGGTTTTTGTTAAAACGGAAGTACACTGAACGAAACAGACAGGAGTTACCTGAATGTGTCCAACAGAAATCTGCATTTATTTCCTTTTTGCAACGTGAATCGGCAGAATGAAATCCACTTCTCTCAGTTACACTTGTACTATAGTTTAAAATAATTTTCTGTGGAACACTGTTGTAATTTCTTTCTTTAAGACAAAGATTCAAGCTACGATGATGAGATGGTTGTCAATATGAAACGTTTTATTAAACAACTGAACAATTATCGTCCGCTTTCTTCGTTTCAATCAAATGAGATTTAAAGAAAAATAGAAGACATTACTAAATGAAAATGATCAACTGTATCTTCTGCAGCCTATAGACTATCATAATTTGATTCATCAGAGGGCTGCGTCAAGGAATATCAATGATATGCAAATTAATATATTTGCAAGCGAGGGGTTACAATGTTGCAAGGTATGTGCCGCTTCTGTGCCAATCCAGCCAGACGCTTGAGAGACCATGTAGCTTGTTTACCTGCAGGGCTTAGTCAGCGGTTTTAAGGAACCCGTTAACCTAGTCCATATCAACAACCAATAAGACTACACGCGATTTTCTTAAAGGGGTAGACAATGCTATTCTTCAATTTACAACGAACAATGTCTTAAATAATCAGTGATAAATATTAGACTAAATGGCAAATGACGGTTGAGATACAGTAATTTACAGTAGACCTATGATGTAAAATAGTCTACTTTTAAGTGTGTGCGCGTTTGCGGCGTGCGTGTGTGTGAGGGGCATTTCACAAACGACTGTGGTATTTCAAACTATGATAGTGTTTACCCACACCGTAAAAAGAAAGATAAACGAACAAAATGTGCATAATTTCCCTTTGTCCTGCAATCCGAAATGGACGTAGCAATACTCTAGTAATATCTACAAGTTGTCATCATAAAGAGCTGAAACTAAGACGCTTTGATCTCCACTGATATTTAGAAAAACTCTGAAATTATTTTCCAGATACCTCTAAATGTTGTAGATTTCTACCTTTATTCTAACTGCATGATAATAAACCTTGAGATATGTAAAGTAGGTCGCCCACCTCCGATTGGTAATCAAAATATATGACTTAATGTTAAGGCAGGACTAAATGGAGTTACTGTACGCTCATTGGTCAATAGAGGTGCCAGTTAATTTAGCCCTATTCTCTTCCCCTTGACCAGGCTTGGTTGAGAAGTGCAGTTAAAGTGTGAGAGGGTCGCGGCGGTGGCTGTCTGATGGTCTGACAGATGAAATAGCGAAAATAAAGAAAGAGAAGGCGGGCGTCCTCCTTCAGAAAACCATGTTCCCCAAAGGTAAAGGGTCCGCTGTGCCTTCGGATGGCCAAGCACGGGAAAAGTAAGTTCTGAAACATATTTCTTACCTTAAGCCAAAATGTTTTAATCCTTAGGCTTTATGGTTTGCTGGACAGTTGAATTCAAGGAGCAAATTTCCTCCTACCGAAAAGGATGGAATTGAATGAACCGCCTTGTCTGCTCGCCATTCCTTCTATCCTGCGTTCGGCTTTACACTCTTCCTGGGCCTTACAACTGAACGTACATTTGTGTTTTATTAGCAATTTAGCGTCTCTAAACTACATTTTGCATATAATACATTTTGAATATATATGTATATGTACGTAAAAATATTATTAACATACACAATTAAAATTATGAAATGCGTTGTGGAACTGCAATTAATATTTTCTTAGTTACGTTAATTGATCAAATGTTGCTTTCCCCAATGCTTCGATTGCTACTTTGTTTCAATTCGCAGCTACTAGGGTTGCTCGCCAACTGTCATTTATCGACTAAATTTCGTGTTTTATTCTTGGTTCCAATGTTTCTTATTTAAAGTGTTCTGAAAGCTATTGTATGATAACACATTTTGAAGTCGGCGCCCATGCAAACGCTTGAATTAAAAAAAAAATGTCTGTTATGTTGCACAAAGTGCCTGACATTTTAGTTTATTAAAGGTCTGCCTTTATTTACCTCAGCGTGACCCAACGTCGAGGCATGTAGTCACATTCATAGTAGGCTAAACGGTGTTTCTGAAAGTGTTTTATCTGCCATAACATTTTCCAAACTAACCACGTTTCTGTTCACAGGTTAGCTTTATACGTCTATGAATATTTGTTACACATAGGAGCACAGAAGTCAGCACAGACCTTTTTATCAGAGGTACGTATCCTAGCCCAGTACAGACAGATTATTATCATGACCGATCTCTGTAACCATACCTCAGTAACGCATTCCAGTTGGAATAAATTAATGCAATACTTTAAGTTACCATTGTATGTCATTATGTTTTTCTTCTTCAATTCTCTGTCTAGATCCGATGGGAGAAGAACATCACTCTGGGCGAGCCACCTGGGTTCCTACACTCCTGGTGGTGGTGAGTGTTGGACCATAGCAGAGAGAGGTGTTGTTAGAAGTGTATACTGGGTTATAGGACGTTATGTCACAGAGTTGTTCCTTCATGACCTGACTGTCTGCAGTGTATTCTGGGATCTGTACTGTGCCGCGCCGGAGAGGAGGGAGACGTGTGACCACTCCAGTGAAGCAAAGGCCTTCCACGATTATGTGAGTGACTGGGCTTCTCATGAAGTTTAATTAGATTAGATACAACTGTATTGTCATTGAACAGTACAAGTACAGTACAACGAAATGCAGTTAGCATCTAACCGGAAGTGCAAGTAGAAGGGGGCAGAAAATATAAAGTATTTACAAGTAATAAGTATATGTATAATAAAAGTGGAATGTATAGATGTGCAATGAAGGCAAATGCAGTACAAATGGCAATACTAAATGTGCAATTAAGGCAAATAGAGGGCAGAAAATTTACAAGTATTAAGTATGGTGTATGTTACAAGTGGCATAAATGGTTGTACTGGTACAAATGGCTATTCTTAGTGGCATTCCAGATGTGCAATCAAAGCAAATTGAAGGAGTGATGTAGCATGTGCAACCGGGATACAGAGATGGCAGCAATGAGTTCCCTGAGGTAGACATGCGTATGTAACAACTGTAAAAATGCAAGCATGATGGCAATTCAAGATGTGCAACGAGGTAAATTGAATGTGCAAGGTGCACGTACCACTGAAATGCAGGAATAGCAGCAGTGAGGTTCCCGAGGTAGACACGTACCTGTAACAACTGAAAACGTCCATTATCAGACTTTGCAAGGCAGTGTCAGAGTAGTACAAAGGGAGTAGTGCAACAACAAAGGGAGTAGTGCAACAACAAAGGGAGTAGTGCAACAACAAAGGGAGTAGTGCAACAACAAAGGGAGTAGTGCAACAACAAAGGGAGTAGTGCAACAACAAAGGGGGTAGTGCAACAACAAAGGGAGTAGTGCAACAATGTTGCTGTGGTACTCCTTCACGGAGCACCTGAAGGAGTGCTGTTGTGGGACTAGGTTCCCCTGTCCATATTGTCCTATAAATACACACCTTGTCTCCTTTTGAGCTTGTAGAAATTTAATTGTCACCCAGATGTGATTCATCCTAACTGTATATTTATCTTTTATCCAAGTATATTTTGTCCTGAAGTGTTTCAAAAGCACAATTATTTGTGAGTGTTATTTAATTAATCGATTTGACAGCATTGTCATCATTATTTTTCTTTACTTTTCTTTTTTTTTATTGAAGTTGTATTTATTCAGGGGAGCCCGTGGAGACCAGGGGGTCATTGCAAAGGTGACCTGGGGACAGTGGTGCCCACCCACTAGCCTGTTCCACAATGCCAGTTTTTTCCATCATAGGTTATTTTTTAAATAGAGGTCCAAATTGTTTTCAGTGCTGCTCTTTCCATGACTGATCAGAACTCATGTCATCTATTTCCATGACTGATGCAGCAGACATATGGTGGCTTATGTGTTAGGAACATTAAATCATAATAAAATATAAGTGTCAAATCGCATTCCAAAGGATTGGAAGAAGGGCAGCACGTGTCACATCGGCATCATGACAAGATGGTATTATGAGGTCACTTGCACGTCCTAGCCCTATGACCTTTATAACGAGTAGTGTGGATAGTTTCTTTGAGATGAAGACCTTTCAGTGACTACAGGGCTAATGCCTTTACTAGCAGTGATGAAGAGGTGTTCATCTGACTGTTTCTGAGATTAGTTTCTGCGCCGAATCTGGAAGGATCATTGTTCCCTTGCTTGTTTATATTGCTGCAGCGCTCCTCATTGAGCTGTATGCAGAGTATATAGGAGCACAGGGATGGGATGTGGCTATTTAAATATTTATTTTAGACTTTGCACACTGCTGGGATGTGTCTCCGTTGGAAAATGTGTCTCCGTTGGAAAATGTGTAATGGAGACACAAGTTACGGAGTTTGTCAGGTCTGTCAGTAGCATCCTTCAGCTCTACTTCCGGTTATCCTCTGACATGGCCCCCTAACGGTGACGCGTTTAAGTAGGATGCTACTTAAACGCTTCTGGGAAAACATTGCTGTTGTCAGCATGTTCTGAGTAAAAACTGTGGAGCATCCTGCCTGTTCCCCTCCACCCAGTACTCTCCTGCCCCGCTCCCCTCCAAACCAGTGCTCCTCCATCCCGCTGCCCTCCCCCAAGGTGCTCCTCCGCCCCGCTCCCCCCAGGGCTCCCCCGGGTCCCGGGCCTGACTCTAACCGTGGGATTCAGAGCTCTTCGGGCCTGGCTCTAACCGTGGGATTCAGAGCTCTTCGGGCCTGGCTCTAACCGTGGGATTCAGAGCTCTTCGGGCCTGGCTCTAACCGTGGGATTCAGAGCTCTTCGGGCCTGGCTCTAAACATGGGATTTAGAGCTCTTTGGGCCTGGCCAAACGTGTCTCTTTTCCATTTGCATAGTGTGTCTTTGCATGTTCAGAACACTGCACTTTAAGAGGTTTTACTCTCCCGTTATCAGTCCTGTCTCTTAGTACTGCAGGCCAGGTCACTCTGTCCTGAAGGGAAACCCTCTTGGTTACATCCATAGTTATGTCCCAACCATCTCTCCTCCTTCCTGAAAGTGTGAACTTGTTCACATCCCTTCAAAGACTTGAAAAAAAACTGCTGGTGTATGAAATGGGATGAAATTAAAATCTCTCTAGCCCATCCTAATGCTGATCCAGTGCTTTTAGGTTTGGGAAGTTTTAAAGGATTTTCCACTTCTGGAAAATAGCAGTATATTGTTGGGATGCACTGCAAATTGTCTCTGTCTTTCCCCTTCCTCTGATCTGATCTAAGAAGCCTGTTTGGAGGCAGTTCTTACCCATCCATATGTGTCCATCAGTACATAGGGAGGAAACCAGGGACTGTAGCCCACTGTAGTCACCTGTATAGACTGAGATGAGTCATAATCCCCTTGAAAATGGATGCCACAATTGGAAAAGCAGCTCTTTGTGTTCTTACACCATTCATTTTTTTTTTTAGATCCAATAAGGTCTGTGTTTGGTGTAGGTGAGGTGCTCACACAACTTTGCTTTTTTCAGAATTGTGTAAATATCTATAAGAGTTGACTTTTAAGCAGTAATGGCTAAATATAATTAAAGAATCTTTTGCAGTTGAAGTTAATTGAAGCAAATATGTTGACAAATGTTACCTTGTCCTGATGTGAATTGTCAAAACACTCAGCCTGAGTAAGCCTAAAAGAAACACAGGCCTTATTTGAGTTGGTTCCTTGTAGGATAAATGAATGTGGAAAGAACTTGTATCACATTTTGCCGCTAGGCTTTATGGGGATTATGACGCGTCTACTATTTCAGTTTAGTCCCCAGTAGTTAGCTGAAGTCCCCAGTAGTTAGCTGAAGTCCCCAGTGGTTAGCTGAAGTCCCCTGTTGGTGGTAGTACCAGGAAAGGGTTAAATAGGGGATGTTTGGCCTTGCACTTGCCAGATAGGGTTGTCATGGCAACAACAGCCCTTCTGATCTGGCAGGTGACCTGGGAGCGAGGAGGAGGAGGTACAGAGTGTAGCCTGTGTCTTTGTTTTGCTAGCTAGCTAAGCAAATACCTCGAGCGTTTTGTCACAGAGAAGTGTTGTGGTTGTAATGAAGGGCTGTATGGTGAGCAGGCAAACCTGGCTTTTTGGCATTTCATTACATCTGAGGTAGCACAAAGATAGTATACGGACTGATATAGTATGCTGACTGATATAGTAAATGTTCTGATGTAGGGTTATAGGTCAGTTCTGTCTTTGTGTGGGCCAGGCTTTCTCCTCTCACACTTTCTTCTGTCTTTCTACATTTAGTGACTGAGAAATGATTTAACCCCTCCTATCACTCTCCTTCTATTTGTTTCTTTCTGTTTCTCTTTTCCCCTCTCACCTCCCCTAAAATCTTGTTCTCTCCCCATCTTTCTCTCCCCATCTCTCTCTGCTTCTCTCTCTCTGTTCCCCCCCCCCCAGTCTCTCCCCTCCCTCTCCTTCCCACATGGCTAGTAGTCCCAAGTCTTTGTCTCAGTGGGCTGTGGGTGGGGGAGGTGACTGCCTGAGCTGTTAGCAGGCAGCAGGGAAGCAGCGCTGCATCACGGCTCATAGAGCTCCTCCCCCTGGTGTATTCGCCCTAACCCTGATGGATGCTCCCCTGGGCACTGTCGCCGTAGTGTCAGCTACTGATTGATGGCTGTCAGGGACAGATTGGAAAAGGGAGCAACTGAGGGAGGAGCAGAGGAAGAAGGGGAGGGCATGAGGGGGGGGGGAGTGGGTGAGAGGGAGGAATGTTTTCTAGGCCTCTTCTCTGGGTCCTAATTCCATCCCTGTCACTAGCAGCAAGACTGGGAGGAGACTGAACACAAACATGCTCTTCATTATTGGTGGATTGTTGCACAATGACTAATGTAGGCTCTGTTGTCCATGTACAGTATATCTGTTCACAAACCATAAAAGCCAGGGACCTATATATTAGTCACCTGGCTGTAGGAGCAAGGATCTAGTATCAGGTCCACCATATGCATGTTGTCTTTATTTATAATGATATAAAAGGGAACTGATCAATACTGTCTTAATGAGGCCCCAGGTCAGGGTGGGGGTCTCCTGGACCCCCATCTACACCAACTCTGGTCTTGTCTTTCCCTCTCTCCTGGGGCCCAATAAAATCTGTTTTATTTTTTACCAAATTCTGTGATATACATTTTATTTGTTAGTGATTCTGCTTTTAATATACCCCTCCATATGAACACTCATGGCGGTAGTGGGATGTGTGTCAGCAGTTTGTTTCACCCAAACAGGCCTGTAGTTCCAAAGTCTATATGGATAAAGAGAAATTCTCAAGGCTACACCCCCCAACCCTAAACCCTTAATTATAGACAATGTTACTGTAACTATCAGCTGAGGTGTTTAGATCAGGCGCTTCACGCTGAGTGACAGAGAGGACTTGGCTGGCAGATGAGATGAAGCTGACTTTGAGAGGCACTATGACCTGGCTCTCATAGATTATTATAAAAACATGTTAGGCCTTGCTGTGTCATTCAGCCCACCTGTAACCCACTTCCCTTAATATTAACAATGTCCTGAGCCAAACCCGGCCGGCACCGGGGATATAACCGCATCACCGGGGATATAACCGCATCACCGGGGATATAACCGCATCACCGGGGATATAACCGCATCACCGGGGATATAACCGCGGCACCGGGGATATAACCGCATCACCGGGGATATGGTATGAGCCAGCGCATCACTAGCCTGGAGGACTGTTGGAGGTTTCTGGCAGTGCTCCCTTGCCCGTTAACTTATTGTTAATATTAAAATTGTATTTTCATTTAAAAAATATTTTACATTTTTTAAATGTTTATTTTGTTGACCTTGTTTGTCTGGATCTGTGATCTCCTCAATGTAGACATTAAAGGACATACTCATTTTATTTATTTATGAATGTATTCATTGTGACATCATGGTGACTCACCTTTCTAACCCCTGGTTCACTCTGCCTGGCCACGCCCCCAACACACCCAAGGGGTGGCTCTAGTCTGTCATAAAGAACCACCCTCCCCCAGGGGAGGTTTTAATGGTGGAACCCCTCGACCCCCCCCCCCCCCCTCCCCCCAGGGGAGGTTTTAGAGCTGGCTACAGTAGACCAGACTCTGCACCGGGCTACAGTAAACCTTGTTTAATAACTATATCTATCTTCAATTTCAGTCTAAAATTAGAAAACATGCCATGTGTCTGTAACAACATATCTTATTCTATAGGTTCAGTTGTATTGTTGTGGCTGTGTGCTTTAGTCCCTGTGGGCCAGAACTGGGTGATACCTGCCTGGCTGCCTCCAGCTTGCTCTCTCCTCTGGCTGTAGTATTTCACAGTGACCCTGCAGGGTCTGGCTTGGATATAATTAGGGAAGGGCGTAGTCAGTCTGTTACCAGGGACAATGAGTGAGTGTTTTTGTTACATCAACTTGTGCTGGCTGTGGAGGTGGAGCCCTTTAGAGGCTGGAGGGATGTCTGATTTGGTGGTTGATGGTTTATGGTCGTGGTAGGTGGTGTTGGTGGCAGGAGTTGGAGTTGGCGGCGGAGGTGCTAGTTGGCGGCGGAGGTGCTAGTTGGCGGCGGAGGTGCTAGTTGGCGGCGGAGGTGCTAGTTGATTGCGGTGGTGCTAGTTGGCGCGGTGGCGGCGGAGGCGCTAGTTGGCGCGGTGGCGGCGGAGGCGCTAGTTGGCGCGGTGGCGGCGGAGGCGCTAGTTGGCGCGGTGGCGCTAGTTGGCGCGGTGGCGGCGGAGGCGCTAGTTGGCGGCGGCGGCGGAGGCGCTAGTTGGCGGCGGCG
>JACXGI010011646.1:0-24521 GCA_016801175.1 Esox masquinongy | reverse complement strand
GCGAGACAATAACACACAAAGACAGAGGGAGCAGAGGGAACATATATACTGGAGGGGAAATGACTGGATGATGATCAGGTGCGCTAAACAAGACAACAGGTGTGATGGATGATGATGGGCGGTGGTGTTAGAAGGCCGGTGACATCGAGCGCTGAGGCCCGCCTCCTGCAGGGGGAGGATGAGCAGCAGATGGCGTAGTCGTCACAACTCCTTTCCAGAATCCGTTTGCACTTTCTTGGGAATCCCACTCTCTTTCAAAATAGATGCAAAAGCCCTGGTCACTTCCCGCCGCTCTTATTTTTTAGCACTCTTACAAAAGATACTTTGGAAAAAAAATGTCTATTACCGTTAACAAGAAGTGATTTCCATCGTTTTTATCTGCCAGTGCTTGCATATCTCTTAATTTTTTCCGGAGCTGTATGTTTTTCATTAGCTGCTCCATCCACCTAATTCTCATTACTATGGCTATTCAAAAGTATGCATCAAACACTTATAGAAACGGTTGAGGAGAATTTATTTAAAATCAGTTTACATGCTTACAATATCAATCAAGAGTTTAAAATCAGTTTTCTTGGTTACATAATGATTAATGACTTTGAATACTTTGATTACATTTACAGGTTTATGGCTCTGTATTTTTAAAACACACAAATCGATTGTATAGGCATACAAACAAATTAGATGATACACATTACATGTCATCAGTGGTTCAAAGAAAAAACATAAAACTTTAGACAAATATATTTCTAACGGTCCATCTACTTCTTGCGATATCAATGTTAGCCATTTTTGAGTCATATGGACACGGTCCAAGATTTCCTCCATTCTTTGCACACGTTCAACATTAACAAAAGTTTGGGATGTGTAGAGTGAAGAATCATTTACTTTCCTTTCAATAATTTGCATCATAAGATCTGTAACATTTCTCAAAAGAAATTTTTGAGTTATTCTCTCAAATAACTTACATAAACAGTTACCCATTATAGCAATTAAGGGTTTCAGGAAACAGATTTTACCGAGTGGGAGACAGATCTTGGTATGTTCAGGTATGTTCTTGGTATGTTCAGGTATGTTCTGGTAGGATCAGGTATGTTCTGCCAGAACATACCTGATGTTGACTCTTTCAGCTTGTTTAGGAAAACCTCTGAAATTCCACGGATTTGAGGTAATTCAACTTTAAGTCCCAAGGATTTCAGGGTTCTGGCCAACGTGGGTATGAAATGATCAGTCCACAGTTGCTTGACGAGGGCCTCAAAATGGTTGATATAATAATACTTGGGGCAACCATAGAGGCACTGATATTGCCGCTGACTTCCATGGCCTGTAAGACAACTGTTGCAGTTTTCTTTTTTGTGCTCCTCAATCACAATCCCTAAAAGTGTTACAATGGAAGCCTTTATGGTGTTCACCAAAATCAGACGGCAGGTCAGGTGGCGGGATAGGAGGCCACATAACCGGTGAGTAAGACGGAGGACTGCTACACGGGGTGTTCACACGAGGAACTTACATCCCATTCCTGGTCTTGGGCATCTTCATCAAGCAATGGTGCAAACAATGTTTTAGGACTGCGTGTAATAGGCAGATAGGAGAGAGGTCTTTTCAGAGGTTGTGATATAATGCGGGGGTTAGGTCTCCCGGCGGAGTCCTCTGGCATCAAGGAAACCGTGGTTCTTTGAAACGGTCTACTTTAGCCCTGCCCTTTTGTTGCTGCTTAGGTCCTTTGACAGAGGGCATGGCTCTTTAACCAGAAAAACTTATCATTCCTGCGTCCACATACATCCTGGTTTTAACTGGATCGTGTTCATAACTGTCATCTGCAGCAAGACATCTCCTAAGTCTAACAACGCTCTGCCATTGTTGACTTTGTATGTATAGCTCATCAATTCTCAGAAATACATAATTTTCCAGATCAATCCAAACGTTAACAGGTATCCTTACCTCTAACATTTTACCAATCTTTCCATCGCTTATGCTCCTCGTGAGGAAAGAAAGCTCAACAAAACTGAATTGAAGTCCATTTTTCCTCTGGATTTTTATTGTGTGCTGCATTTTCTCTGTGGAGCTCGGTACACCTTCCCAATCGATCTCCAGACAAGTGTCGCAAGTGTAGTCTCTAATACTTTTCTTCATTTCAGAACACACCACATGGCGTAATACTTCCCAGTCATGAATTTGGTACTCCACGCCACGTGTCATTTGTATATTCAGCTCCCATGGCTAAAATGTACAACTTCACTTTAGAAGCTGGGTAATCAATCAAGAGCCGACAGTTTTTCTATCCACCATGTCATGCTGATCCGTCAGCTGCTTAAACTGAGGTATTTGAGTTCTATACATATTAAGAAAACGCTTCTTTGGCGCATCATATTTCTGGAACTTATCTTTTTTTTCGATCCTCCGTTCTGTGGCCTATTTCGTAAGTCAGGGCTGTCACGGGTGTCTCACTAAGCACAGATGCCATTATTGATCTTGAACTAAAAAAAACAAACAAATTTAACTGCAAACCAGGAGAAGCCTTCCTCTTATTTATTTGGGACTCTCAGAGAATGAACCACCGGTAACACCTGCTCAACCACCCTTGCACCGCTACATCTCAAGAAACCCAACACTCTTTCCTCCCAGAGAAGGAAGCCCCGGAAAACCAAATATTACCAACCGAACATGCACGCATGGTCATACGTTTTTACTCACAATCCTTTTTGACCTCCCATAGAATGAACCCCCGGAATCACCTGCTCTACCCCTCCCTCCCCAACCAGACATGAAACCCCGGAAAAAACAGCTGTTACCACCCCGGACACAAATTAACAACCATTAAAAAATCATTTTTCATAATCCTTTTGGCCTCCCCTCTCATCCCACAGAATCACCTGCTCTACCCCTCCCTCCCTAACTGGACATAGAACCCAGAAAAAACAACTGTTACCACCCTGGTCATAAATTAACAACCATTCAAAAATCATTTTCATAATCCTTTCACACAGACACAGCTGTCAAAGGTCAAAGCAAAAAATAACTTGTGCTTTGGGTGCCATATGCTTTATTCTTCTTACCGCTACCTTGCAGCAGTCAATTTCTCAAGCCGCTCAAACATTATTTTTTTTTATCTATTAGCCTAATTATATATAGGCCTCAGTAAGGGACCATTAGCACAGTCCAAGAAACCATCAGTAGCCTATTGATTTGTTAATGTGCTCCACTTCTGATGTCATTGCACCCTCTTCAAGGTATGCTGGTACTTTGTCTTTTTCATGCCAGACAAGTCTAAAACGCGAAACTAGGCCGAGACGTTTTGACTTTTGAGTGCCTCATACAGCTACTTCATCTCACTTTGAAGTTACCCTAAGCAAGTTACCCCAAACAAACAGTCTACACTGCCTGACCAAATAAACGTCACTGTTTGGAGTTAAATAAGGAGATTGTAAATAACCATTAGGTTATATATTTAGTATAATGTCAAAACAATTAATTGTATATTTGTATACAGAGTTACTGCTTATTAAGTCTATCTCTAAGTTTTTTACAAGGATAAAATGAAATGAGAGGGAAAAAGAACATGTCAAACTAGCTAGTGCAAGCTATGTCAGAAGATAGTTTAAGTTTGTGTAACTAATGTTTAGTACTAGGCTGATAAGGGCACAAGCTCTTACGGTTGTTTATAAAGGCTAAGTTGTATGTCAAAGGAAAGCCAAATAAATCCCTTTATAACGCCATTTGGAGAGCCAAGTCTTTTATGTATCAGCCCGGAAAGCTACAGAGATATTTAAGAGAATAATTACTGAATTGATTAATGTTTCCGCTGGTTACAATTATTTATACCCTAACTTATGCAGTGAGTAGCTTCTCATTTCTCAAAACAATCATGTCGGGAAGACGTATCCCGTGGTCGTGGAAAAGATGTTACTGTGTTTCAGAAGGTTGAAATTATGTGCCCACAGTACAAGCCTCTGGAGGCAGTGTTTTGAATCTGGGGTTGCTTCAATTGGTCAGGTCTAAACTCAGCAACTTTATGTGGCAATAAAATAAAGTTAGCTGAGTACCTAAACTGAATTTAGCAGTTCACTGGTGAAACCCTATTGTTTTTGTTGGCATTATTATTAGGATTTCAGCAGTTCACTGGTGAAACCCTATTGTGTTTGTTCCGGTTCATTAGGGTTTCAGCAGTTGACTGGTGAAACCCTAATTAGCTAATTAGGATAATTGGTGTTAATTAACTACTAGGCTGTATATTTTGAACCGTTCGAGCTACAGACACGAGATCTCTCATTGGTAACACTTATTAGCTTTAACTATATCATGTATGCTAATTTATGCTAATTACCCTCACCAACAGTATCTATTCAGCCTTAAAAAATACAGACTCCTAACCTTTCGATAGGTAAACACTATTTCAAACCATAAATACTTTTTAAACAGCAGCAAGCACACCACATTTTCTTCAGGAAATTACTTGTCAAGTTAGGTGTGCTTGCCAAAGGCAAAGCACAGCTATAGGTTTCTCCCATACTACTTCTTATTAGGTGTGCTTGCCAAAGGCAACGCACAACTACAGGTTTCTTCCATACTTCTTATTATTAGATGTGCTTGCCAAAGGCAAAGCACAACTATAGGTTTCTCCCATACTTCTTCTTATTATTATTCCTCCAGCTCTGCAGCCTAAACGGTAAAAGCAATAAACACGAAACCAACTCCAAAACGTCCCACATGCTCAAACTCGGGTTGCTTGAGCAGATTTTTTTGATAGCTATTATACTTTTTAAACTATATCATTATTTAAATGAGCCACCAATGTATTTCAATGGGAAAAAAGTGTCCATAGACTTGAATGGTAAAAAAGTCAAAAATTCTAGACGCATCTCCTCCTACAGTTTTTAAGATATCAAGTCCAAACCAACGCCAAGATGTTCATCCTGGCCCAACTTGAGTTGCTTGTATTCAGATTTTTGATACTATGTTTACTTTTGTAATTATAAACATTCAAATATTGCATAAATTAACATGGGTTTCAATGAAAACCTAGTCTAAAATTCTAGACACATCTCGTCCTACATTTTTTAAGCTATCAAGTCCAAACCAACGCCAAGATGTTCAGTCTGGCCCAGCTCGGATTGCTTGTATTCTGATTTTTTATACTATGTTTAGTTTTGTAATAATTAACAGAGGTTTCAATTCAAAATGTTCATGCTTTGGGGCCAATCAACCTTTGATAACAACTTTAAAGGTTTGAAGCTATCCTAAATAAGAATGCTATTACATGTTTATAAACAATTGACTGTATAATTGCTAATTTACATTGTTAGGATAAAACTGAGAATGACTCTTGAACCGTTCATGGTACAGACACGAAACCAACTTTGTTTCACACGTTTAGCCTATGCCCAGTTCATATGATGGAACGTTTATTGATTTTACAGATGCTAATTAGCGTAATTAGCATAATTAGTGTTGACTAGCTATTAGGCTGTGTCTTTACCTATGCTGATTAGCGTATTCAGCATTAATTTGTTTTTAGGCTGTACCTTTTGAACTGTTTGAGCTACAGAAAAAAAACTGACTCTCATTCAAAAGTTTACACTATCCCGAGTTCATATAATGAAACCTTTATTGATTTTACGTATGCTAATTAGCGTACTTAACGTTAATTAACTATTCGGCTGTATCTTTTGAACCGTTTGAGCTACAGACACAAAACAAACTTTGTTTCACATGTTTAGGCTATACCCACTGCAATTTATGAAAGGGTACTTGGTTTTACGTATGCAAATTTGCGTAATTAGTGTAAATTAACTACTAGGCTGTATCTTTTGAACCCTTCGAGCTACAGACATGAAACCAAGTTTGCTTCATCAGTTTAGCCATCCCCTGTTTATATAATAACACAATAATTAATTTTACGTATGCAATTTGCATAATTAGCATTAATTATCTATTAGGCTGTTTCTGTTGAACCTTTTGTGCTACAGACACGAAACCAACTTTGTTTTACACGTTTGAGCTATCCCTACTGCAAATTAAGAAACGGTAATTGATTTTAAATGTTAATTTGCGTAATTACCGTTAATTTACTATTAGGCTGTATCTTTTGAACCATTTCAGCTACAAACACAAAACTAACTTTTTTACACCAGTTTAGGCCATCCCTACTTCGAATTAGGAAACGTTTATCGATTTAACATATGCTAATTTGCGTAATTAGCATTAATTAGCAATTAGGTTGTATTTTTTTAACCGTTCGAACTAAAGACATGAAACCAACTTTGCTTCACTAGTTTAGCTATCCCCTGTTCATAAAATGACTTGTTAATTTACTTTACGTATGCAATTTGCGTAATTAGCATTAATAAGCTACTAGGCTGTTTCTGTTGAACGGTTCATGCAACAGACGCAAAACCAACTTTGTTTCACACTGTTAACCTATCCGCACTGCAAATTAAGAAACTGTTATCGATTTTACATATGCTAATTAGCGTAATTCGTTTTTATTAACTACTAGGCTGTATATTCTGAACCATTCAAGCTACAGACACGAGATCTGTCATTGGTAACACTTTTATTAGCTTTAACTATGTCATGTACGCTAATGTATGCTAATTACCCTCACCAACAGTATCTATTCAGCCTTAAAAAATACAGACTCCTAACCTTTCGATAGGTAAACACTATTTCAAACCATAAATATTTTTTAAACAGCAGCAAGCGCACCACATTTTCTTCAGGAAATTACTTGTCAAGTTAGCTGTGCTTGACAAAGGCAAAGCACAACTATAGGTTTCTCCCATACTACTTCTTATTACTTGTGCTTGCCAAAGGCAACGCACAACTATAGGTTTCTTCCATTCTTCTTATTATTAGATGTGCTTGCCAAAGGCAAAGCACAACTATAGGTTTCTCCCATACTTCTTCTTATTATTAGGTGTGCTTGCCAAAGGCAAAGCACAACTATAGGTTTCTCCCATACTTCTTATTATTATTCCTCCAGCTCTGCAGCCTAAACGGTAAAAGCAATAAACACGAAACCAACTCCAAAACGTCCCACATGCTCAAACTCGGGTTGCTTGAGCAGATTTTTTTGATAGCTATCATACTTTTTAAACTATATCATTATTTAAATGAGCCACCAATGTTTTTCAATGGGAAAAAAGTGTCCATAGACTTGAATGGTAAAAAAGTCAACAAAAAAAAACTAAAGTATGCTAATTACCCTCACCAACAGTATCTCTTGAGTGTTAAAAAACGGACTCCAAACCTTTCGATAGATAAACACTATTTCAAACCATAAATAACTTTAAAGCAGCTAGCAAGCATACCACATTTTCTTCAGGAAATGTACTTGTCTAGTTAGTATTATTATTCCTCCAGCTCTACAGCCTAAATGGTATAAGCTATAAACACGAAACCAACTCTCAAACGTCTCAAATGCTCGAACTCGGGTTGCTTGAGCTGATCTTTTTGATGACTATTATACTTTTTATACTATTATATATATATATTTAAATGAGCCACCAATGTATTTCAATGGGAAAAAAGTATCCATGGACTTGAATGGTATAAAAGTCAAAAATTCTAGATGCATCTCCTCCAACATTTTTTAAGCTATTCAGTCCAAACCAACGCCAAGATGTTCAGTCTGGCCCAACTCGAGTTGCTTCTATTCAGATTTTTGATACTATGTTAACTTTTGTAATTATTAACATTCAAATATTGCATAAATTAACATGTGTTTCAATGAGAGCCAAAGTAATACAGAGGTTTCAATTCAAAATGTTCATGCTTTGGGGCCAATCAACGTTTGATAACAACTTTAAACGTTTGAGGCTTTCCTAAATAAGAATTCTATTACATGTTTATAAACAATTGACTGTATAATTGCTCATTTTTATTGTTAGGACATAACTGAGAATGACTCTTGAACCGTTCGTGCTACAGACACGAAACCAACTTTCTTACACCAATTTAGGCTATCCCTACTTCAAATTATGAAACATTTATCGATTTTACATATGCTAATTTATGTAATTAGCAGTAATTAGCCATTAGGCTGTATCTTTTCAACCGTTCAAGCTACAGACATGAAACTGATTCTCATCAGTTTGGAAATGGAAACAGTTTCGACTGTTTCCATTTAATGTAATGACACTTTTATTGATTATACGTATGCTACGTTGCGTAATTAGCATGAATTAACTATTACGCTGTAGCTCTTGAACCGTTCGGGCTACAGACACGAAACCACCTTTGTTTCACACGTATAACCTATTCCCACTGCAATTTCTGAAACGTTTATCAATATTACGTATGCTAATTAGCATAATTAGTGTTTATTATCTACCAGGCTGTATATTTTGAACCGTTCGAGCTACAGACATGAGATCTGTCATTGGTAACACTTTTATTAGCTTTAACTATGTCATGCATGCTAATTTATGCTAATTACGCTCACCAACAGTATCTCTTGAGCCTTAAAAAATACAGACTTCAAACCTTTCGATAGGTAAACACTATTTCAAACCATAAATAATTTTTAAACAGCTAGCAAGCACACCACATTTTCTTCAGGAAATGTACTTGTCTAGTTATTATTATTAGGCTTTCAGCAGTTCACTGGTGAAACGCTGTTGTGTTTGTTCCGGTTCATTATTATTATTATTCCGACAAAAAAGGGTGTTTTTTGCAAATTCCAAAAATTCATTTTTGCAAATAAAAATGGCTTAAAGGTGCCCAAATTTTTATGGAAGTAAAGGGACAAGGGCCGCAACTTCTGGTGCAGTAGCTTGCATGTCAGCCTCATGGTGGCGCTGGCACAAGCCTCCAAAGTTGCATTATTTGCAAGCTCACCACACCCACCCGTTGTGACCTAGAGTCTTGAAAATTGGTACATAGGTGTAGCTCCTCATGATGAACATTTTTGCCATTGGGACCCATAAAGTCCGCCATTTTGGATTTTCTGCCATTTTGGATTTTTTGAAAAACACTAAAAAATTTACTCCTGGCATCAAATATCCGATTTTGACGTAATTTGATATTTGGCATCTAGGGACCAAGGTCCTCAAAATTTATATCAGCCAGGCCAATATGTCAAATAACAGGGATGCTATTGACCAGTGAACATGTGCGGGGGTATGGTTTTGCACATTGATTCGCAAATCTCCCAAAAGGATAAAGGTATAATAATTCTACTTGATACATATGTTGACAAGGATGATACAGAAAAACTGACTGCAAGGATTTTTTAATCAACCACATGGTGGTGTTATTGAGGTTTTTCACATGAGCAAGTTCACTATATTCACCCCGTTGGAGTTACAACCTTGAAAAGAGGTAGATAAGTCCACCTCCTCACAATGAACATATTTGCCTTTGGGACTCATTAACTTCGCTTTAATGGTTTGGCAGCCATTTTGAATTTGTGAAAAACACAAAAATATTAACTGCTCTGACACCAAATGTTCGATCTTCACGCACTTTGATATTTGGCATCTATGGACGATGGTCTTCAAAAGTTATACCAATCAGGCCAGTATGTTGAAAAACATGTCCATCATTGACAGATGAACATGTGCAGGGGTGGGGTATTTGCACATATATAGACACATCTTCTATAAGGATAATGGTATTATGATTCTAATTAGTGCGTATGTTAACGATGATACAACCATAATGACTGCAAAGATTTTTTTATCATCCACACGGTGGCGCTATTGAGGTTTCCCACATTTGCAAGCTCACCATGCTCAACCCAAGGAACTTGCTTTGGTGTGATGATGCATAACAATAAACCAATAGTGCACAGACAATAACAGGCAAATGCATAAGTTCCAAATACAGTACAATTAAGTGACACATTAATAACAGAAGATATGAAAAAGTGTTTAGAGAATAAGAATGAGATTCTACATGATTGTTTGGTGTCAGTGGATTCAGGATTACAGTTAGTGTCAGTGAGGGACACGGGTCTTGTTGATGAGGCCAGCTGCAGTCGGGAAGAAAATGTACTTTGGTCCTGATGTACCTCAGCCTCCGGCCGTTGGGCAGTGATTCAAAGAGTTTATGCCCAGGGTGGGAGGGGTCAGGCACAATTTTTTTTGCCCGCCTCTGGGCCCTGGAGTTGTGCAGGTCTTCAAGGGATGGCAAGTTGCAGCCAATCACTTTCTCAGCAAAGCAAATGATACACTGTAGTATGCCCTTATCCTTGGCAGTGGCAGCAGCAGCGTACCAGATGGAGGTGTTGAGGATAGGGTGTAGATGTGATGTCAGTGTAGAAGTGCACCACCATTGGATTTGGTAGGTTGTAGTTCTTGAGCTGCCGCAGGACGCTCAAGAACTACAACCTGGTGAGGAAGCTGTTGTTCAACTCACACTTGAGGTCTGGATACTCAGTGCAATGACTTTTTTATTTGTCCACTTTTGTGTAAGGTTTTGAAGAGTTTTGAACATTGAATCATGTGGAAACATGTGAATAGTGTTTACAGTTATGGGAAAAGTGTGTGTTTTTTGGGAATGACGTAAGGGTATGTGTTTTTGTACTCCGTGACCCATCTGGATAACAAGTAAGTAGTTCGCTATTTATGATAGTTAGCACCGTGTTACGTCGTTTGCATTATAATAATGATGTAAAAATGTTGTTCTGTTGACATACTTTGGTCTCTTACTGAGTTTATAACAAGAAGTGAATACAAACTGCGCTACCAGTCCACTGCTTTTGGTGTTATTACAACCTTGAAATAAGGAAAATATGAGTATTCATGAAAAATTGTTCCATGTCAATTTTAATGAAATAACAAGTTTAGAATAAAACATTCACATATTCATGAAAAGTCAGGGTCCTATAGGTACATGGGTTTAATTTCAAAAAAGTTATTACCTACGGTCAAAATGACTGCCTTGGTAGTTCTAGTGTACAAACAATGCAGTTATTCCATTATGACATTGTGTTGCTGCAAGAAAGCAAAGACCCATTATCTTTGGCCCCGTGTGCTTTACTTTGACTGGGATAAAAAGTAGCAAAATAATCAGACATACAGCATTTGTTCCTTTTTTATATCAAGCCAAACAAGACAGTCGCAAAAGCAAACCCTGGCCCACTGGATTTGACTCTAGAGTGCCTAATGTTGCAACTTCACCTCACTTTGAAGTTGACCCTACCTTGCAACAGTCAATTTCTCAAGTCCAGTCAAATATTAGTTCATCTATTGGCCTAATTTCTATTAGGAACATGCATGAATTTATTTATAATTGTCCATTATCCAAATTCAACCACATTTTATAACCGGAGAGAAAAACAAAACACTCAACCCCAAGAAAATAGGCTATATAAATGCCAGCATTGAATCGGCATGGTGAACCTAAACTTGAAAAAGTTTTAGGCTTTTGGCCTGCTTATAAACCGATCAGCCATAACATTATGACCACCTGCCTAACATTTTGTAGGGCCCCCTTTTGCCGCCAAAACAGCCCTGACCCATTGAGGCATGGACTCCACTAGACCTCTGAAGGTGTGCTGTTGTTTCTGACACCAAGACCTTAGCAGCAGATCCTTTAAGTCCTGAAAGATGCAAGGTGAGGCATCCATGGATTGGATTTGTATGTCTATCACATCCCAAGATGCTCGATTGGATTGAGATCTGGGGAATTTGGAGGCTAAGTCAACACCTTGAACTCATTGCTGTGTTCCTCAAACCATTCCTGAACCATTTTTGCTTTGTGGCAGGGCACATTATCCTGCTGAATGAGGCCAATGCCATCAAGGAATACAGTTTCCATGAAAGGGTGCACATGGTCTGCAACAATGCTTAGGTGGGTGGTATGTGTCAAAGTAACATCCACATGAATGGCAGGACCCAAGGTTTCCCAGTAGAACATTGTCCAAAGCATCACACTGCATCCGCCGGCATGCCTCCTTCCCATAGTGCATCCTGGTGCCATGTGTTCTCCAGGTAAGCGACGCACATGCACCCGGCCATACATTTGATGTAAAAGAAAATGTGATTCATCAGACCAGGCTAACTTCTTCCATTGCTCCATGGTCCAGTTCTGATGCTCACGTGTCCATTGTAGGCACTTTCAGCAATGGACATGGGTCAGCATGGGCACCCTGACTGGTCTGCGGTTACGCAGCCCCATACGCCACGAAATGCAATGCATTGTGTGTTCTGACACCTTTCTATCAGTACCAGCATAAACTTTTTCAGCAATTTGAGCTACAGTAGCTCGTCTGTTGTATCGGAACACACAGGCCAGCCTTCACTCCCCACGTGCATCAATGAGCCTTGGCCGCCCATGACCCTGTCACCAGGTGGAAAACAACATGCAAGTTTGTCTGCCATCTACTCCACCAAGAAATAACAAGCTCTGCAGTAAGAGGCAGGCACATCCATCACATTGATGGTAAGACACTATAACACTGATGAATAATAATACTGATGTACATGGTTTGAAGATTGACACTTGTGGTGGCTAGTGTGGCAGGACAGAGCTATGTGATAATAGAGAAGTAAATGCATATATACCTTGTGTCAGAATTGTTTGAATATTACATTGCATTTGATTTCAGTGTGCAGCTACTAAGTGTAGGCCGATCAACATTGTCTGTGTGTGTTGTATACATGCAGGTTTATTTTTGTGGCTGCTGTTATTTCTGTAACAGGCCTTTGTTGGGTGGTAATGATCATATTTGTTCTATAAATACTTTTTATTTGCCTTTATTTCATTTTATTGAGATAAGCACTGGACATGCAATTCAAATAAGTGTGTCTACGCCCACACTTTTAGGTGTGTGTTATGTTTTGTTAAGGTGGGGGTCCCTGAAAAATTTGCTGTCTTAAAAGGGGTCCCTGGTTATAAAAAGTTTGAGAAAGGCTGGTCTAATAGATGAATTCGGCAGACGGTATACACCTGTGGGCAAAGTGGCGTGTCATGTCTAGCACGTCATCTCACAGGAATATGCATCCAAAAAAAGGAATAATAATAATAATTAATATAGCTGCAAGCAGCAATTAAGGGGTCCAAGCTATAAGAATGCCATACGAAGATAGGCCTTATAGGTTGTATAGGCCTGTTTGTGTTCAGGATTAATGAGCGTTTAATGTGATTTTCTGGAAAAGCGCCCCCAAATGGCCAATTGACGCCACACACAGCACATGTCCTTACTTTGTCCTACCAATGATGCATTCCAAGTTTGGTGAGAATCGGACAAACGGTTGTGGAGATATGCTTTCACTTCCTGTGAAATTGTAGGACTCAGGAAGTTGTTGACATATGACATCTGCTGCGTTTGAAATTTCTAATTTTGTTAATAGTTATTGATGGGTGACTGATGCTATGTGTGAAGTTTCTTGGAAATGGGACTGTCTAGGACTACTTCTCCAAGGTAGGTTTTTCAGAAAATTCAAAATAGTGGAAATTGTAGTCAGGCAGAAATGAAAACGGCCTTTTGTGAAGTTGTACAGCACCTGTTACCACATCATATTATACCAGTTTTATGTCTGTACCACAATTGGGGTAAAAGTTGTGAGCATTTGAACATCTCATCTTTGGCCGGTAGGTGGCGCTAGAAGCATTGGCCTATGGGCGGGGTGATGCGGTCCAGAGTCACCGTGGCAACTTGATCTGATAATGTTAAATGCATAGCTGTTAGCACTAATTGGAACTTTTATGTCAATTGACCAGATTGGGTGTATGCTATTCACATGACTTTCACGAGCGGACCTGAGAAATACACAGACTGGCCCAAAAAAAAGTTGCACACCCTAATATTTCATTGGCCCGCCTTTAGCTTTGATTACGGCGTGCATTTGCAGTGAAATTTTTATTGCATGTTGAAATCAAGATTGGCGAAATTACAGGCTGACAGGGTTTACCTAGACACATTGGTTCTGATGTGCATGGGTGGTAGAAAATATTTAACCATTGTTGTTGTTTTTCTCTCCCTCTCATGGCGTTGTCACTGGACAACCTTTTGAGAATGACTAACACACCTTTTACCTGGAACTGGTTGACGTACCAGCGAATGATTGAGGACATGCGTGAATACTGTACAAGTCTTAATAATGTTCTGAAGCTCTGTTCCCAAGAGTCAAAGCCTCTCTACCAGCACTCCAACACACAGGCAACCACAGGATTGAGCTGGGTGACTTCGTGGTGGTGAAGGATCTATGCAGGAAGTGCTGGAAAGAATGTGCTCATCAAGCAAGACTACTTACGTGTACCCTATGCAAATGTTGGTGTAAAGTCTTGTCTTTCAGTTGTTACGTATCATGCTTTTGACTATAATGACGTTTTCTTTGTTGCTTTGAACTGTTGAGTAAAGCCACTCGCGCGTTTGCATCGTCAACATTGGATTGCTGTCTGTTTTGTCACAACACTGGTCTTGTGCTAAACTGGTCTGGTTGGTCTCTAATAAACACATACTCTATCAAACCAAATAAGATAAAATGAAAGTTGTTTCACATGCACTTGATACATCAGGTATAAACAGTACAGTGAAAGGTAAAGTGGCTTAGCAGCAGGATTTATAATAAATTTTAGCAGCAATGTATGTGCACATAGTTTGAGTGCAGGTGAACAGATGTGTACTTCACCAGAAATAGTTACAAAATGACCGTGAACAGTTTTATTCTTACTATAACATAGCTTCTGAAGGTTGTGGCAAGTGAAGTTTTTGTCTATCCTGTACAAATCCTAATGCATAATTCTCATTAGTACTGCCTTGAGGCTCGAACACCAGTCTCCTGTGTGAGAGTCTGTGTCTAAAACCACTACACTATTTAACAAAGGCTAGCCACTCAGAACGAAATGTGTGTAAATGAAACTAGGGAAGCTAACCACAACACTAGCATTAAGGCTAACCAAAACCCAAGAAACAGACCTAAAACCACTGCTAGGACGAGGGCAAGAGGAAACTTTGCCAACTCCACGTTTGATAAACCAGACTCTACCTTGATTAGGGACGATGTAACCAGGCATATCAGAATTGCAAACACTGAAAACCTAACCATGGCTGACACATCGGTCAAAGAGCTAACAGAAATGTTGCCAGTTGTTCTCTGTATGCATCCAAGCAACATGCAGATTAGTATCAACACTGGGTCTATTGACATTCTATGAAGGAAAACTGTCTCTGAGATTTTTCTCTACTACTGGAGAAAATAAGCAACTTTCAACTGCAACATGTATTCATCTCAGGCCCCATTCCAACCTTGGGGAAAGGAATTGAATCTTTTAACAGACTCCTTGGACTGAATACGTGGCTGACATCGGCGTGCCTCCAAATGGGATTCTGGCTGCTTGGTGCCAACATACGTCACGCTCTTAGGATGCCATTCCCAAACAAGAAAAGCATGAAGGAGAACGCACATAGGCAGAGAATCGACCCCCCCTCATCTGACCTTCTGACTAAAATCACCCAATGCTTCCAGAAGTTGTCCTTGTCCCCCATCCCCTCTCCACCACACTCACCCCCCCCCCTCCACCACACTCACCCTACTAGTCCAGGGACCACTATTATCTCTATTAAGCTAGCTTTACGTAATATCAGATCTCTCGCCAAAAAATAATTCTTGATAAATGACACTATAATATCCTACAACTTGGATTTTATGTTTCTCACTGAAACGTGGCAACTGAAGACTGAAGTGCTACTGTTCTCAATGAGACAGCATCTGAAAAATTGGGTTATATGAATACATGTCGAAATGGTAGGAAAGGAGGAGTGGCTGCCCTATTCAAAGATACATTCCAGTGCACAGAAAATACACTTGATAATTTTATTTTTTTTCTGTTTTACATTGAAGGGTGCTCCCAACATTTTGTTCTTAACCATTTACAGACCTCCGCAATACTCTGCACATTTCATTGATGATTTTGCTGAACTACTCTCTGTTATATCTGTTGGTTATAACTTGTTTATTATAACAGGTGATTTTAACATCCACATAGATAATGATACGGACAGTAATGCCAAATAACTGTTTGCATTACTTGACACTTTTGATCTCACTCAACATGTGAAAGAGCGTACACACACATCTCTAAAGGTCTCGATATTTCCTCTGTCATGGTTTAAGACTTGGCACTGTCTGATCATTTCTGTGTCTTTTTTGAACCACTGATCACCCTGGATGTTCAAGTAAACTCTGTTTCTGTTAAGAAAAGGTACATTGATGAAAGTACCAATGCTCAGTTTATGAAGGCCATAGCTATCTCTCTAACAATAAGTGCAGAGTGAGTTTATGTACTCCTGAATAATTTTAATGCCACAATATTGAATGTCAGGGATTGTGTTACACCGGTAAAGGTAAAGAAAACTCTGAGCAAACAGAAAGCACAATGGAGAACTGCCATGATGGTAAACGCCCTGAAAAGAGAATGTAGGAAAGCAGAACGTAAGTGGAGAAAAACTAAACTTCAAATCCACTATGACATCTATAAACAAAGCCTTTGTAGCTTCAAATATGAGTTATGCAGGGCTAGACAGAAACATTTATCGGGAATGATCAACAAGAATATCAACAATACCCGCACTCTATTTGCCATGGTCGACAAGCTTACAAACCCCCTCAAGCAGATAGCATCAGAACTCATGTCCACTGTGAAGTGTAATGCATTTGCATGTTTCTTTAGTGAAAAGAACAAAAGTATTAGACAGACCATCAGAAACACACAGTCAAACAATCACACTGTATCATCACAATGACCACCAAGATATAACTTGGTTATTATGCTGCAATTTAATACAACTGACCAAAAATCTCTAGAAGAAACAGTTAGACATCTTAAAGCTTCCACATGTTGTCTCAACACACTGCCATCTGACTGATTTTTTTTTTTAACTCTATAACAATGGATCTACAGCAAATAGTTAATGGCTCTCTGCAATCAGGCATTTTCCCAATGTCTCTAAAAACAGCTGCCATTAAGCCTCTGTTAAAAAAGAGAACACTGGATGCATCTATATTGAACAATTATAGACCTGCATCAAATCTCCCTTTTATAGCCAAGATCATTGAGATGGCTGTCTTCAATAAACTCAGCAATTTTGTGAACTCACCACAGTAAGTGAAACGGCTCGGATAAAAGTTTTAAATGATATACGGCTGAATACTGATTTGGATAAAATAACAGTTCTGGTTCTATTAGATCTCAGTGCTGCATTTGACACTGTAGATCAAAGAACACTTCTCGACAGGCTTGAAAATTGGGTAGGAATCTCTGGGACAGTCCTTAATTGGTTCAGTTCTTATTTAGATGGCTGGAGTTACTTTGTCATCATTGGCAATCATTAATCTGATTGGGTGGCTATGACATGCGGAATTCCCCATGGGTCAGTTTTCGGTCCGCTTCTGTTCAAACACTTTATGCTACCTCTGGGCCAAATTCTACAGAACAACAACATTAACTACCATAGCTATGCAGATGATACTCAAATATATATGGCTCTCGAACCGTATGACAACAGCTCAATAGACTAACTGTGTCACTGTATAGAGCACATAAATGCCTGGATGATCCAAAATTGTCTATAATGAAACCAAGGTAAAGCAGAGATTATTGTTGCAACAAAAATAAGAGAACTAGTATTAGTAAAGAGCTGGATTCTCGGGCCCTAAAAACCAGGGACCAAGTGCGTAATCTTCGTGTACTGATACACTCAGATCTTACGTTCACCAGTTATATCAAAGCGGTCACCAAAACAGCATTCTATCATCTTAAAAATATAGCCAGAATCAAGGGATTGGTGTTGTAAAAAGAGAGAGAAGCTCATCCATGCTTTTATCTCTAGTAGGGTTGGGACTTCCCAAAAAGACTGTAAAATTGCTGCAGCTCATTCAGAATGCTGCTGCTAGAATGTTGACCATGACCACGAGGACAGAGCACATCAATCCTGTTCTTAAATCTCTGCACTGTCTTCCAGTCAGTTACAGAATAGATTTTAAAGTGATACTTTTAGTCTAGTAATCACTGAATGGTTTAGGCCCCAAATACATTTCTGATATGGTTGAAGATTATAAACTTAGATCCATGAACTCAAGTCAGCTAGTAGAGCCTGGAGTCCAAACTAAACATGGCGAAGCTGCATTTAGCAGTTATGCTGCACACAACCTTAAATAAATGACCAGATCTTAGACGTGCCCCAAACATATAAATTTTAAATCCAGGTTAAAAACACTTCTCTTTTCATGTGCCTATTGTTGTGAACATTTTTGAATTAAGGTACATTTGAGAAATGTGCCTTAGGTTTTCCGGTTAATGGCGTTTTCATTCGGTGACGGATGCGTGGCCTACCGGGCAGATTGGAGGAATATGGACGAGGTAATGTATGGGAGTTGCAGTTGGCATAATAGGAAGTTGTTTGGAAGGCATAGGCTACGGTATGTAGAAAGTGGTGACTGATGGAGGCTTTAGGAAAGGTTGTGTGGGGTTTATTGATCTCTGTGTTGTAGTTCTTTTCGCTTAGGTTGGATGGATCATCCCTCTGATCGCCCCAACCCTCCCGCGGTGTTCCGCCAGGCCGATCGCTGGGACTCCTTGGAGTTTTGCGTGGTCCCATCCCGCCCAGCGACACTGCATCGGTGGAGAACATTTCCCTACAATCGACGTAGCCAGCCCCGCTGGTGACCGAGATAGCCCCCGACTCGTTCGCTCTATGGACCTTTTTTGTTGTGAACGTGGGGATGCAGTAGGCCGTCTGGAGGCCGTTTTGGGGAGAAGAACACACCAGATACGTAACCTCTGTTGGCCCAGCCGGTGTTTACAGTGGCTAAGACCAAAGAAGACTACAGACCCGGGGTTGAGGAAGAGACTATGTTAACCGCTACGTTTAAATGTATTAAGCTACCGCTATACATTCGACTGGACATTGGATTTGGGAAGATACCTGTGGGAATCAAGACGATGGCTGTTTATGTAGTGTTCCCGCAAGAATGGAAGACAGTTCCGGCTGCCTCTCTGGTCTCGCCATGGGCGACCCAACGGGAACACACAGGAGCGTTGTACCGCCTGAGGGAGGGGTGCTGACGGTCAGAGGAGACGGACCAGAGAGCATCAACCGGTGAGATCATTCCTTAACACAACTCTGGTTTTTACTCTGACATATTTAGAGTATACAGGATTTCTACCTTTTCTTAGGATTTAATAAACTAGGTGGTTGGTTTTGGTATGTCAGGATTGATGGATTTAAGAAAGTTTGGTAAATAGAAGTTATTTTTTAGGGTATTTCAGTTATAGCTACTGTAGTTGAGAAACCACCATTGTTCCGTGTCCTGATAGCACTAGTAACACTCCCATGCTGTGAAACCATTGTGGGGCAATTAGTGCAGGATTTTAAGCATTTGGACTGTGGCAGTTGGACTGTGGGAAAATCTGCAGTTCAGGAAGTGTATGTTTTCATTTAATAATGTAATTAGCATTGTTTTAACACCAATCATAGTCTAACTATCGCAAACTGTTTGACTCGAAAAAAATACAGAACATTTTTTACAGAGCCATTTGGGGGCCAAGAGAACCTGCTCTTTTGGTGAGCTGGGCTGAACGAGCTGGCTCACTGAAAAGAGCCAAATTGCCCATCACTACCTTATAGTCAAAATCTGCAGTTAAGGTTGGACCTTATCGCTGTATGTTCGCGCGCACCGATTTCGTATATGGTCAAGGCCCAAGTCCCGGGCATTTGTGAATATCTAGTTATGGTCGACCTAGTAAATGCATTTTCCCTTTTGGTATTCCCTGTGCTCGAGGGTTCCGATTGGCTGCATTTTGTATTCCTTGGTGGAATTTTTGATCTTGTTTACCGAGATTGTTGTTTACCTGGAAGTTTTGAATTCTCGAGGTTTTGCTTTGTTTGGTGTTCTCTTGGGTGAACGCATTCATTGCGTCGTTAATGTGATTCTTTGGCGAGCCCCGCTCTTTAGGCTTTTGCCTTTCCGCCGAATTGATATGTGCCTTCCAGTGTTGTGCTGGTGAATGACACGTGGAGGTATTCGCCTGACAACTTAGGATTCGATAATTTCCTACATTGAATGCGAGTGATAAATTGGAACTTTGTAAAATTCTGTTTCCTAATTTGGTAAAAAATAGTCTCATGGTTTCATTATAAAGGGTTCAAATATTGTGTTTCTCTCTCCTTGTATGGAGTAGATTGAAGAACCACATGGCGATATTCTTTCACGTTAAGAACACACGCTGTTTCCCATGTAGACTGGATTTGCATCCAATAGTCAAATAGCCATGGCCCGTTTATTCCCCAAATAGCCAAGGCCCGTAAAATTAGACGTCCTATTTTAAATGTTGAATTGGGTTTGGTTAAATACTCTAGTTTCACTTTGTTTGTATTTACAATGATAACTGGGATAATACTGGTGTTTTAAGACCAACGCCTGATACTTGTTACTGGAGTTTAAATTCTAACCTGGTAAACTGACAGATGCACAAATAAGGTTTTGTTGTAAATGTGTTTACAGGTCTCGTTGGAGTATCCTGGGGATCACTCCCTGATTGTTCCTTGATATTAGTGACATCATGCATCTATTTTCTGTTAACTTGGCCTTTCTTGAGGGTTTTTTTCTCCCTGCGGTTGCTGTGTTGATAAGGGAAGCAATTTTTTTATAAAGAGCAACTATATTAGATGAGTAGAGCAAGTACTCTGAACCTTCAGTTAACGTAGGATATCGGCTAAGTTGAAAGCATGACGTCTCTTACTACATACAGTCTGAAGCCCATGTCACGTTTTTGTGTGGAAACATCCGTTTCACGAACATTTTAAACACTCCATTTGGCCTTTATGGCTTACCAGAAGTGGGTAAAGTCCTAGGCTCCAGGAAGGGGGGCAGTCCCCCTGGGATGGCCTCTACCAAACTTTACCATTTCCTCAAAGTGGCTTATTACTACGGATTCAATTCGAGTGTTCTGACAGATCTCACCTGTGGTAATTTCCCCAACATGAGTATATTCAGTTTTGGGATAATCAAATCTTAAGTGCAAGCTAACTATATTTTCCTCTCAATAGCGTTCATGTTGGAGTATATGGTTTTACAATCAACTTGTAGTGAGGGTAAAGACCTAAAGTCATCCCCCATTGTTAATAATTAGAGCAATCTTGGTGTCGATGCATGACATATGCATGAAAGTTCTGATTTTGGTTTTGGCTGACTGCCACTATTTGGAATAACATAGACATGCATCAAAGTTGGAGAAATTCCCCAACTTTTAGGAGGTTAATAAAGACATTATGTTCGTGTTGTCACAAAGTACTTTGGCTATTGACTGTGACAATACTAATTTTGGTTACGGTTCCTATGCAAATTTGAGGGTTGTTTAAGACACTTGTCGATGGGTTATATGGTTTATAATTCCCTCACACGAGCGACCGTGTTGCGCATTTGTTGTTTTTGATTTTGTTTGTGGATGTTATGGTTTTATCATTTTCACATTTGTTTTTGATGGATATTCTGTTTGCAACTCTTTACTGAATGACTGTTAGATTAATCCCTAATATCGATTTTCTTTTTTCATGTCCGTCCTGTAATGGTTCTGCTTTCACGCATGGAGTCATTTTCCGTTGACTCTGTCGTGAAAGCAGGGGGGGAATATATGAAATGATTATCTATGATGAAAAAGAGTTGAACTTAGTGTTCAAAGCGAATTAAATAGGTACTTAAAGAGTTACATAAAGAATTGGATTTTCCTGTTTGAAAATTGGCATCTGTTAAAATCAGCATCCCTTAGTGTCCATTCACAGTGTTTGTCTAATTTGGGGTTTTTTTTGGAAACTGTTTGACGTAAAATCTAACATGGTTATGGTTGAGTAGAATACATCTTACCATTTTGATTTGGTTTAGCTAAGAAAGAACTAATTTGTTGAGATGAATAGTGAGATGAGTATGTGACTGTTCAGTTTGTTTGTTTGATATTTGATTACAAGTAATCATGCTAGTCCCATGTATGATGGAATAAGTGGGTAAAAAGGTGCAGGGAGCACATTTTTGTTATTCCTTACATGTTTACTAAGTTTTGTTATGTTTAAAGTGAAACTGAGAAAGTAATTCTGCATTAAGTTCTATTAAGTTCTATTCTAGAAAACTAAGTTGAGAAGTTGAAGTTGAGTTTTACATAGTCTAAATTGTAAAAAGAGCTACAGACCCCCTGGAGTGCAACTCACTCACACAAACACCAGTGTGGGGGGTTGTGTAAATTTAGACTAATTTGAACTCTTTAGAAGAGAAACAGATTTACTGGTGACATTATCAAAATTGGGTTTTCTAATTTGGCTACTCTGAATACTTTGTGTTCACTATTCTGGTGTTGACTGGTTACGACCATTAGTTATCTCTCAAATAGCAAATAAGTTGAAAGCCAAAATGACACTAGGTTGAGACATTTTTTAAAGTAGAGATTTTTAAGAGAAAATTGTAACTATTACCTTGAGAGTTTATCATCTAGTACGGGAGTTGAAGAGTACAAAAAGATGGGAATTGTATCTGGATTCTATATTTCCCTGTGTAAAAGTGTAACATATTTAGAGATCAATGTTGGGTCACTCACTTTTAATCAAGACCCTCACACCCTGTTTCAGGACAAAGTCTGGGGAGACAGGACAGGAGGGGGGGGTGATGATTTATGACAGGATTACAGTGTCTTTTCTGTGTCAGTGCTTTGAGAAACTGACACTATACAACATTTGGTGGAGTAATTAAAGTTTGAATAACAGTCATATTATTTGAGCTTCAAGATGGTATGAAATGTTTTGATTGGCAATAAGGTTTTTAATAATTTGTGTTAAACAAAAGTGAATTTGATTGTAATTCCGAGACAAAACAATCAGATGTAATTATATATCAACTGAGATCTGGTTAGATGGTGAACTAAGAATTGTTTATGAACTACTCTTTGAGAGTGAGACTACAACGTAAACAAACTATCTTAATTGATGATGAGTAATTGGAACAGTAATAGGAAATTGTTCTTCTGTTCTAGTTGTTTTGCTATTTGTTGGTTGTTAAACCAACTATAGAAAAAAGAGGAACAGTAGAACAGAAGCACCAGAAAGGTTAAGTGTTTCCACTACACTGTTACTGTTTACAACTGTTCTAATCTATTTAGACAAAGGAAACAGAAAGATATTGGATATGCAGGTATACAAGTTTAAGTGTTTGGTAGGACTGGGTTCTAATGCATTAACAATAAGCAACAAGCTAATGTAATGGACATATTTCTGATTGTGTACTGTGCAGTTGCAACTAATCTTCTCAAGGAGAGTTCACTGACAGGTACAGGATACTTGGAAGCGATTCAGCTATAAAGGACTGGTTGGAGCCAGAGAGACTGAGTTTGGCTTAAAGAACAATTGTGAGGTGGGCTGAGATAAGATGGATCACACACACACACACACACACACAAACACACACACACACACACACATGGATTGTCCCACAGCTACAAGCGGATTCTACTCCCTGGGGTGCAGCGAATGTCTAGTAATGCCTGGTTCCTGACAGCTGGACTAATTCTAGTCCTGATGATTCTGCCTCGAGATGAAGAAGGCAACCTCCAACCGACGGGGGGAGCTAAGGAAAGCTCCGGTTCTGGATAATGTTTACTGGGGCGTGGAAGACCAACTGCATGACATCATGTCACGCTGGTTGGGTCCATACCAGGTACACCTCATCTGCTATCCAGGTAGCTGAGAGAGGAACCTGGGGTCGACGCCACACATGCTACAGGAGGGCTTCAGTGTTTAAAGATTAGGCACAGTGAATTGAAGTCACTGAGGGAAAAGTGAGCGTTTGTGGTACTAGTAAACATCACTTCCAACCCGGCCTGCAGCTATAGAGCCCTTAGATAAACCTGGTCATCTTGGCATTTACAAAGGAGCGCACACAGATTCTTCTGACCTGGCTGATAAAGCAGCTAGAATGGAGACAACTAGAGCTGTGTCAAGGTAATCTGCATTTGAACTATGAAGGACAACACCTTGGAATATACATCTGACTTTTACATTCTGTTACATCGGTCTGCCAAGAAATGGTTCATAACTGACTGTCTGAAGTTTGGAGGAGCAGAACATTTGTGATGACTTTGGAAGTACAGGTGCTGGTCATATATTTAGAATATCATCAAAAAGTTGATTTATTTCAGTAATTCCATTCAAAAAGTGAAACTTGTATAATGTATACATTCATTCCACACAGACTGATATATTTCAAGTGTTTATTCCTTTTAATTTTGATGATTATAACTGACAACTAATGAAAACCCCAAATTCAGTATCAGAAAATTCAAATATTGTGAAAAGGTTCAATATTGAAGACACCTGGTGCCACACTTTAATCAGCTGATTAACTCAAAACACCTGCAAAGGCCTTTAAATGGTCTCTCAGTCTAGTTCTGTAGGCTACACAATCATGGGGAAGACTGCTGACTTGACAGCTGTCCAAAAGACGACCATTGACACCTTGCACAAGGAGGGCAAGACACAAAAGGTCATTGCTAAAGAGGCTGGCTGTTCACAGAGCTCTGTGTCCAAGCACATTAAT
>JACXGI010011645.1:0-24529 GCA_016801175.1 Esox masquinongy | reverse complement strand
CGCCCTCTCCTGCCCAGGCGCCGCCGCCTGAGCCCGCGGCGCCCTCGCCTGCCCAGGAGCCGCCTGCCCAGGAGCCGGCTGCCCAGGAGCCGCCTCCCGGCCGCAGCGGCGCCCCCTCCTGTCCCGGCCGCTCTGCCGCCCTCTCCAGTCCCGGCCGCAGCGGCGCCCTCTCCAGTCCCGGCGGCTCCACCTCCCCTGCCTGTGCCGGCGGCTCCGCCTCCCCTGCCTGTGCCGGCGGCACCGCCTCCCCGGCCTGTCTCGGCTGCTCCGGGTGCTGAGCCTCCGCCGGTCCGGGTGTCGTCGTCCCGCCCACCCCCCCGGGTTACTCCCGGTCTTGCGGTCAGGAGCCCGCGCCTTGGGGGGGGGGTACTGTCACGTCCTGGCTATGCCCCCAGCCATCTCTGTGCTGGGCTGGGGTCATAGTCAGGACAGGACAACAGGAGGTGCCTCTAGGCACCTCTATCCATTTTGGTTTCCCCATTTGGAGGCAGGTGTAGATCATTGCCTCCAATTGGGGATTCTACTTAAGTTCATGTTTGGCCATACCCGGTGTGGTTTGTTTTGGTTTTATGTCTGTACATACTGCCCCACGTCACTGGTTGCTGCTTTTGTTTTGTTTCTTTTTATTAAAACATGCATTTCAACTACTCTCGTTTCTCTGCGCCTGTGTCCCACATCCACAACCGTGACAATTGTCTAGGTCCCTGACCGCATCCTAGGAAAATGGGGTAAATCTTGGCAATTTGCAAATGATAAAAATTCTAATAAAATGACATACCGCACAAATCTAACATAGGTACGGTAGCTAAATGTTTAACTTACAGATAATATATTTCGTCTTGCTCAACAAAGACCAGGTCTCATGCCTTGTGAGCAAGCTGGAATAATGGTGCTCTACTGATGCTTCATTCTTTGACTAAAAGAGACTCCTGGCAGGCAAGCGGTTCCGACGACCGAATTGAATGAAATTATTTTGCTAGGTAAGTATGTGTCTATAAATGTATATATGCAGTGTTTTACTAGGGTTAGTTATCTAGCTACAGTGCGCATAATATTGCCTGCTGTATTTAACTGTTCCCAGCTTGCTAGTTAGCTGTAACACAAGACAACTCGCTACCCTAGCTAACATACTGCTAGCTGTAATGTAATTTCTTAGTCAACTCTTACCTTGATTTGGAGTAAAAAAATTACTTGGACTGCCTTGAACTGTTGTCGCATTTTCAGTAACCAATTCCATGGCAAGGCGAGTGAAATAGAAATTGCTGGAATGCATTCTTGACGCTGTACTGAAATGTTAGGTTTTGATAAAAAATAACCACCAGTAAAACAAATTTGCAATAATGAAGTGAAATGTTTTACTGAGTTTAAAAAAGCAAGATGGTAGGGATTTCCAATCCTCTTAATTTCAATGTTCATTAAAAATTGTCAGGCCCTCACTCCTGGTTTTCTTCGTTGTTTTGTTTTCCATCACTACGCCCTCCGATGTCCATGAACTTGATTGGCCATCGAAACATAGTCTGTGCAGAGACCTCAAAAATAGGAGCATCTGGTTTTCAGCGATACAGTCATATTCTACATAGACAACATTCTGTTGGAAAACAGGGTGTGTGATCTTCACTCTGGTATATATTTAACGCCTTAAATGCAATTTGCTTCAACGGACTTGAGTCAGTCAAAATATTTATTATTGCATATTAGCGATAATAATACATTTAATATCGCTATAAGGGCAAAGCGCAAAGCAGATGATCACCAACACAGGACTTGGCCAGTGCAACAGTGTGCACAAAGTGCAAGGAAGTTCATGGACACAAACTAAGACAAAAGCAGAGAGGACATCAATAGAGACTGAAACTGGGGCCAGATTCTCAGAGCTATTTTGTCAGGGTTCCTGTGCGGATCCAGAAGCAGACTGGACACAGTGAGACGGTTAGGACTGTTTATTGGACAAAAATAGGGAACCAGGAGGAAGGTGCTGGAGGGTGGGTAGAGAGGCTGGGCTCGAAGCCGGATTCAGGTGTAAGTGGATAGTGGCTTCAAGATCCAGGGCGGTAAACGGGCGCATGTTGTTGATGGGTATGTCTAGGAAGGGAACAAAAAGCAGGATTACGGGCAGGTAAACGGGACCACGTCAGACAGACAAAACAAGACTGAGTCGATAGGAAAAAATGAAGGTTAGCTGGCGTGTAAAGTTCAACATACGGTTGGGATTTAACGATCCGGCGGGGGCTGAAAGTCAGGTCACCTCCTAAATACTGTGGCAGATTGCAGATCCAGAACAGGTGCGGGGAGTGGATGATGACGGTCAGGTGGGAACAGCCTCAACCCAGGGAGGCAATGCCCCGCCCTCGCCTCGTTGCAGGGCAGGCTGTCCCCCCACCTTATTCCAAGGAACTAAGGACACTGTAGATAACCTATTCAACTCAGAAGGGACACACACCATCTGGACAAAGAATAGATAAATCTGTGTTTAAATCTGTTTAAACACTGATGGTTTAAACAGATTGACGGAAGACCCAATGATCCACTGATACCATTCAGTGATGACCATTAACAAATACCAGATCCTCTCCTACATTCCTTTTCTTATCTAAACATAGGGACTCAGTGCTTTTAACTAGTAACTCACTTATAGAATTAAGTATACATCAGTTAAAGAAATTCCATAACACTTCCCTCTAAAAAGCTGTTTGTCATATCAAATGAAGATAGAGAAGATCTGTATAGGGTTTTCACATTATAATATCAAAACAAGTATCTTGCCATTGTTCAGCTGACATTGTTTCTTGAACTTTGCAATATAACATCAAACTTCTTGTGAATTTGAGTCCTCAACCAGTCTTTTTATAAAGGCCTTTATACAATGACTCTTGTTATTTTATTTTTCCTTTGTTGCCTGATTTTTTGTGATTTTTCTTGTTCACAAAAGTGTGTGGCTATGTACCATTCACTTCAAATAAAAGTTTAAATAAATTTTGATTTGATATTGGATCATCCTTTAATGAGGGGATATATATGACAGTTACTGAGAAGTCATATATACTCAGTCATATAGGCTGCATAATTCTCAAGCTTCCCACTGGTGGCTTTTACCCAAAAGGCTTATATTTAAAGGTGGTTATTACAATTCTTGATTTTAATTTCATATCATAATCAATCAACTTATTCTTAAATGAGAAGAACAGTCAAATAATCACCCTATTCAAATTGACACGGTCTGCCAAAAACAAAAAATTTGTTTTAACCCTATAATCTATAATTCCTGCTTAAACTTTCCTTTTTGAAAGGGACTAAAAAATGGGTCTACAAAATCACTGTAAAAAATATTATTTTGGAAAAACTTCTTGTTGTACTTTAAAAACTATTTTAAAACCATGTAATGTATTAAATATATTTCAGTGTGTTAAAATGGACATTTTACATATTACATACAAGTATACATATTACATACATTTTACATATTACATAGTATACAACATTTTGAAATAAATGTGTCCGTTTTCACTCACTGAACTATTTCTATACTATTTTGTGTCCAAAAGTACAACACTTTAAGTATACTGCTTTTTAACGTTAGGTTGCCTGTAACTGTTGAAATTAGAATGAGGACAAAAGACAAGTGTTAAGAATTAATTTGCATGTGCAAAGATCGAGGAGTTTCCAGAAATGTCAAGAGCTGACTTCTTGCGACTGGTTAAAATCTTTTTATATTGCAACTTCTCTGTACTGGCCTTTTACTTCTCATCATAAAGATTTTTACTTGTATTGACACACTCTGAAACAGGCCTATTCATGCAGTGTATAAGCCTTTAATTCATTCACCGCAATTGCCATTGAAGCCAGGGATATAACATTAAGTAGTCCTATACTGAGATGTGGGGTACTATTACACTCTTTTTTTTTTTTTTTTTCATGGCCGAAATGGATAAAGTCTTTATTCTAGTAAGATTGCTATGGTGAGGAACATTGCTATGGTGAGCTTGTTTTATTTTGCGTGACCTAGATTGAGTCACAGTCTCAATGGAAAAATACTATGCTATAACTACTCTAACCATGTAATCAACAGACATCACTAAGCTATCAGGCTGGCTTAACAGCCTGCTGCCTCACCTGCATCATGGTGAGGCTACAGGAGTGAGGCTCCTGTCTATGTTCTTCGATACGGAAAGATAAAAACGGTCTGCCGCTCAAACCTCTCAAGAGACGGATTGGAAATTGATTTAGACTACAATGGGGAAAACTGGTTGAAAATCTCTGTCAGAGCAAAGAGCACCTCAATTTTATCAGGTCGGCAGCGTTTCTTCCCAGTTACCGAGAGGAAGTTGTCCGGCAGCAGGGACTGTGCTGCGAAGCGAACACTGCTACTATCATTTCTGCCTAGTGGCCTGAAGCCGTGCCCCTAACTTTACCAGAAGGGAGTATTTCTCCTTCATGTTAAAATTACAACATCTTCAATGAGCCGGCTTAATGGTACTTGCTTCAGTTGGTTTGGGCTGAGTACATCCATGTATCGTGGCCAAGTAGATAACAGCAAGCAGTACACAGTATGTCATCTCAACAGGAACTCCACAGGGATCAACATTAGGACCTGTTCTTTTTACAATATACAGTTAAGTCCGGAAATATTTGGACACTGACACAATTTTCATAATTTTGGCTCTGTACGCCACCAAAATGGTTTTGAAATGAAACAACCAAGGTGCAATTGAAGTGCAGACTTTCAGTTTTAATTCAAGGGGTTGAACAAAAAATATTGTATGAAAAGTTTAGGAATTGCAACCATTTTCTTACACAGTCCCCGTATTTCAGGGGCTTAAATGTAATTGGACAAATTAACACAATCATAAATAAAATATTCATTTTTTATACTTTGTCAGTACTCCTTTGCAGGCAATGACTGCTTGAAGTCTGGAACGCATGGACATCACCAAACGCTGGGTTTACTCCTTTGTGATGCTTTGCCAGGCCTTTAATGCAGCTGTCTTCAGTTGTTGTTTGTTAGTGGGTCTTTCTGCCTTACGTTTTGTTTTCAGCAAGTAAAATACATGCTCAATCGGGTTGAGATCAGGTGATTGACTCGGCCATTGCGGAATATTCCACTTCTTTGCCTTAAAAAAAACCCTGGGTTGCTTTCGCAGTATGTTTTGGGTCATTGTCCATCTGTAAAGTGAAGCGCCGTCCAATTAACTTCGCTGAACAGACAATATATCCATATGCACTTCAGAATTAATCTGGCTGCTTCGGTCTTCTGTCACATCATCAATAAACACTAGTGACCCAGTGCCATTAGAAGCCATGCATGCGCATGCCATCACACCGCCTCCACTGTGTTTTACAGATGATTGTGGTATGCTTCAGATCGTGAGCCATTCCAAGCCTTCTTCATACTTTTTTCTTCCCATCATTCTGGTACAGGTTAATCTTAGTTTTATCTGTCCAAAGAATGCTGTTCCAGACCTGAGATGGCTTTTTTAGATGTTCTTTGGCAAAGTCTAATCTGGCCTTTCTATTCTTGAGGCTTATGAATAGTTTGCACCTACAGTGGTGAACCCACTGTATTTGCTCTTGTGAAGCCTTGTCTTCATGGTAGACTTGGATAATGAAATGCCTATCTCCTGGAGATTATTCTTCACTTGGCTGGATATTGTGAATTGGTTTTTCTTTACCATGGAAAGGATCTTACAATCATCCACAACTGTTGTCTTCCGTGGACGTCTAGGCTTTTTTGTGTTGCAGAGCTCACCAGTGTGTTCTTTATTTTTCGGAATGTACCAAACTGTTTATTTGGTCACTCCTAATGTTCTTGCTATCTCTCTGATGGATTTTTTTTGCAGCCTAAGGATGACCTGATTCACCTGCATTGACCGCATGTTGTGGATTCACAGCAACAGCTTCCAAATGCGAATTTTGGTCCCTTGAAAAAGAAGGGGCTACATATTAAAGAGCTTTAATTCCTAAAACCTTCCTCCAATTTGGATGTGAAACCCTCAAATTAAAGCTGAGAGGCGTTTTAAGGCCATATTCATTATTTCACTGTAACATTAATATATTTTGGTACACAGCCAAAATAACAAAACTTGTGTAAGTGTCCCATAATTTCCGGACCTAACTGTGAATGCTATTAGTCATTCTGTTAAAAATTGTTCTTCATCCATATGCGGATGACACTATTATACATGCATCTACTCCACCTATTGATGTAGCTGTGTCAGCTTTTTGCAGCTAACAGGAAGGCCTTATAAATTTAAAGCTTGTACTAAATATACTCAAAACAAAATACATGCTGTTCTCGTAAAAGTATTTCAGCTGTGTAAACATCTTCACTCTTTGAATAGTCCCTGCGTACAAAAAACATGTTTGTTGTATGGTCAGTGTTCTATAGTTTAAGGAACATACAAATTAGTTTATGAAGCTTCCATGTAAAGTGGGTTTGTGGAATTAAATCATGGTTATCCCTGGCTAGCAGGAAGCTATTTGTTCAGTCAAATTTCCTACCTATTCTTGACTATGCTGATACCATCTAGCACCTGACTCTGAAATCCCTTGATTCTGTTCATCGTAGTGCCCTCTGTTTTATTACATGAGACAATTTTAGTCCTTTTCACTGCATCCTTCACAAAAAAGTTGACTCGACGTCTCTTAAACACACACAGATCACTAGATCATTGTTTTTGTTTATAAAATGCTACTTCACATGCTTCTAGCATACTTAACGTCACTTTTAAAATTTGAGATTATAATGCAAGACCACATGGTTGGTTAAAGATTCTGACTCCCTTGGTATCTGCTGAGTTTGGTATATCTGCCTCTTCATGCCAAGCACCGGGAATACCATTGCCATGAAGGGGTGTACCTGGTCTGCAGCAAGGTTTAGGAAACTGGTATGTGTCAAACTGACATCGACATGAATGCCCAGACCCAGGTTTTCCCAGCAGGACATTGCCCAGAGCATCACACCCCCTCCACCGGCTAGTCTTTCCACAGTGCATCCTGGTGCCATCACTTGCCCTGGTAAACGGCACACACGTCCACGTGATGTTAAAGAAAACGTGACTCATCGAATCAGGTGACCTCCTTCATGTGTAAAAGAAAATTATATTGGTCTTAAGTCCAAAGTTATATAAAGGTTTTGTAGTTTTTACATGCGCATGGGACAATCAAAATATGGCCACCTAGGTACAGTATGACCACACACTGAGTAATCAAAGAATCTAGGTATGACAGGCTTCTTTGTACTCCTTCATAGGCCATGCCCCCTACTCATATTACTTACACACTTGAACACAGAACATATACAAGAGGGGTGTACTATGAAGCGAGGTGACTGGCTTATCAAGGTAAATTCATGAGTAACTAAGTGAAATCGGGTATAACTTCCCGATTAACCTGTACTACGAAAGGTGAATACATTCTAAATGAGGAATGCTGTCATGGCAATTTCACGCTTCTCTAAACTGCTCCAAGCAGGTTATCTTCATGATTAACTCGATGTTACCCGACATAAGCAATGTCCTTCCACCCACAAAAATGTTGGCATATTTGGAAGATCCAGTCGCGTTGGCGCATGGATTGTGAGAGGCTCACTCCGCAGGGTGAGGTTGTTTAGAGACCGTGTAACTCCAGGTGTCCTTTATGTTCCTGATTGTGCTCGTTGGTGTTTCCCACCTGGCAGTCATGAGCGCCTGACTGCTGAGATGGACCAATCAGTGGACACCCCTCCTAATTGCACCACCTGTTCCTTTTTCCATTACCCAAACACATCACACATCCCCTGGTTTAAAAACCCAGTCAGTTGGTTCTCCCAGAGAGACTCTTTTGCTTTACCCCACATGGACATAGACACTCTTGAGATACATACCCTTTTGATAGACAGACACTTCGTTCATACATACATCACTTAGTTTAGCACATACATCTCACTTTGTCCTGTTTCATGTGAGTATGTATTACTGTGGTGTTTTGTTTGGTGTTGTCTAGTCAATCGTTTGCTGTGTGCTGTTTAGTCCTTGTTCAACCTGTGTGTTTTGTTTATCCCTGTGTCCCTGGGAAAAGGGTTTTTATAGCAAGTCGCCCTTGGGCATACACAACCCATAGGAAAACTTTGTCTAAAAACACTAGTTAGAACTGAGCGGACCACCCGCTGTACTTTTGTATTGGTTAGTAGTTAGCTAAGCGGTTCTTGAGGCAGGCAAGTTCAGTTTAGGGGTGTTTGACTATATTATTTCATTTCTTGGGTCCAGCTCAGCCACTTTTCCCTAACCCCTTTACCGTGTGTTTATAATAAACATTTTGTTTGACGGTAGCTTTGGTTGTCTGTGTCGTTTGTTCTCACTGTTCATTTACACTACACTAATTTGCATGAGTTTTATGTTACGGGTCTCTGTACCATCCACCCCTAGACTGCTAGAGCCACAGGGTTCGTAACACGGACCACAGGTTGATTTTAAGGTAATGTTTATAGTGCTCATTAGAGTTACCATAAAGGGTTATCTTCGGGGTGGAATTGGCATAATTGTGAAAAAAATGCCTTAAGGCATGGCCTGTGGTGCCCCTTGTGGAGGAATCCGGTCGGGTGTCTGTGTGAATAATATACCTGGTCTGTATTTTCATTGTGCCATAATGTTATGCACACATGAAGTGTATGCATCCATAAATTTTACACTGGTCAGCCATTTTGCCCGCCATCTTGTAATATATCTCTTAGCTTGTAACACCCTATAGTGACACATGTATAAGACACTTGTATGCCGATTGCCAGGTCAAACAGAGTAGTTGTTGATTTTAGCAAAATTTTTAAATGTTTCATTAATCTTTCACTGTACAAAATTTCCAAGATGGCGGACATGATAGTTTCTTGCAGTGTTGCACCTCCTGGGGAATTAGGCATGTAGACAAAGAATCAGCATTCTTGGTCAATCGGGGTGGAAATGGCATCATTGCGGAAAAAATGCATTAAGGCGTGGCCTGTGGCGCCCCCTGTAGAGGAATTGGGTTGGGTGTCTGTGCGGTAGGTACGTGGTCTATATTTTCATTGTACCTTAATGTTATTCACAAATGAAGTTTATGCATCCATAATTTTTACACTGGTCAGCCATAATGTCCACCATCTTGTACTATATGTCTTAACATTTTACACTAGGGGAGACATGTTTAAGACGTGTGCTGCTGGCCAGGTCAATTAGAGTTATTGTTATACAGTCCACTTTCTAAAGCCAAAGACACAGACATTGCCATGGAGTGTTAACACGATAGTAAAATAGTCTGGCAGGGGACATTCGTGTCTGTATGTGTATGGTCATACAGACTTATGACTCAACAGTCCACTCTCTAAAGCCGTAGACGAAAACACTGGCAATGGAAAACACAGTGGTAGGACACTGCAAGTATGTTTTTTTTTAAAATTTGTTTCAATAAGAGTGTGTGTGTGTGTGTGTGTGTGTGTGTGTGTGTGCTTGCGTGCGTTTGTCTCTTATTCCTTACAACCCTATAGGGACACATTAGATAACCAGTACACCAACAGTCAGGTGAGTTGGATTACCGGTTGATTTTAAGGTCATCTTTATAGTGGTCATTAGAGTTAGCATAAAGGGCTACATTTGTGAAGTCATAGTTCAGTCGACTTTTGACATAGCAACTAGTTTGATTATCAGCCCTGTTCAGAAGTATGGCCTAGAGACTGGAAATTTACAGGCGAGTAAATCCGAGTTCCAGTTCAGGAGAAGAGTTTTGAATGCATTTATTAGCATTAGCTTGTGTTGAAAATGGTTAAATTTCTGGTGGCTGCCGTTTTGCCGTCCGTTGAGATATCAACAAATAAATCCACATGATGCTACATGGGAGTGGTGTCAGAAGGCACAATGAATATGAAATGTATAGGTTATTGTTCCATAAAGCAATGCAGACATGAATATATTGCATACATACAGCTCTGGAAAAAATTAAGAGACCACTCCTAATTTTTCTTAAATCAGCTCTACATGTATGGCAGCCATTCCATTACAGTGTCTGTTAAATTCCAACACAGGCACACCTCATTTTACTTAATGAGGTACTGATTAGGTGATTACCTGAACCAAATCTAATTTAACAAGGAAAAGTGTAAAAACAACTGCTGTGGTCATCACTATCCTCTTGCAATAGGACTAGCTGGATAGCAAAAACAGTGCAAGTAGTACCTCAAAGGTAATTCGAATAAAAAAATAACTATTCAGCATGACAAAAGAGTTGAAAAGAAAAGTTTTGAGTGAGGAAAAGAGGGGTTAAATTCTGGCTTTACTGGCAGAGGGATACAGTGAGCGTCAGGTTGCTTCCATACTGAAAATTTCAAAGACCGTTCATAAGAACAAGGTCAAGCAACAGACATTGGGGACAACAAAGCTACAGACTGGCAGAGGGCGTAAACGACTGTCCACTGACCGAGATGACTGTCAATTCATTCGAATGTCACTCAACAACCGTAGGATGACATCAAGTGAACTACAAAACGAATGGCAAACAGCAGCTGGGGTGAAGTGCGCTGCGAGGACGGTTCAAAACAGGCTCCTAGGGGCAGGGCTGAAGTTGCGCAAAGCTAGAAAAAAGCCCTTCATCAATGAGAAGCAAAGAAGTTGCTTCTCATTGACTCTGACAAGTCAAATTTTCAGCTTTGCCCAGCACCTGGTCGTCTAATGGTTAGACGGAGGCCTGGAGAGGCCTACAAGCCACAATGTCTCGCACCCACTGTGAAATTTGGTGGAGGATCGGTGATGATCTGGGGATGCTTCAGCAAGGCTGGAATTGGTCAGATTTGTCTTTGTGAAGGACGCATGAATCAAGCCAAGTGCAAGGTTATCCTGGTTCCTTCTGCTCTGACAATGTTCCCCAACTCTGAGAATTGGTTTTTCCAGCCGGACAATGCTCCATGCCACACAGCCAGGTCAATCAAGGTGTGGATGGAGGACCACCAGATCAAGACCCTGTCATGGCCAGCCCAATCTCCAGACCTGAACCCCATTGAAAACCTCTGGAATTAGATCAAGAGGAAGATGGATGGTCACAAGCCATCAAAAAATGCCGAGCTACTTGAATTTTTGTGCCAGGAGTGGCATAAAGTCACCCAACAGCAATGTGACAGACTGGTGGAGAGCATGCCAAGACGCATGAAAGCTGTGATTAAAAATCAGGGTAATTCCACCAAATATTGATTTCTGAACTCTTCCCAAGTTAAAACATTAGTATTTTGTTGTTGAAAAATTAATATGAATTTGTTTTCTTTGCATTATTTGAGGTCTGAAAACAATGCATCTTTTTTTGATTATTTTGACCAGTTGTTATTTTCTACAAATAAATACTCTAAATGACAATATTTTTATTTGGAATTTGGGAGTAATTTTGTCAGTAGTTTATTGAATAAAACAAAACTGTTCATTTTACTCAAAAACATACCTATGAATAGTAAAACCAGAGATACTGATCATTTTGCAGGGGTCTTTTAATTTTTTCCAGAGCTGTATATTGTACAGTAGTCTGCCATTTTATCCATCTTGCAAGATATGTCTTATTCCCGAAATTAATCTAAGGAGACATGTATGAGACACCTGTATGCCTGAAGGGCAGGTGAATCCGACTGACTTTCTAAAAGTTAAAATATTTAGTAGGTTTTGGCAAATTTCCGCTGTACAGAAAAATCCAAGATGGCGGATTTTATGGTTTCTTGAGGCTTTTTTGTTCCTCATAAGAAATGAGACATGTATACAAAGATGATGCACTATATGTCAAATGGGATGGAGATGCCATCATTTTGAAATTAGCCATTTGAATTGTGTACTGTAGCGCCACTGGTGGAGGAATCGGGGGGGGGGGGATCTATGTAGTAGGTACTCATGTCTACCTATTAATGTAGCAAGCCTACAATTTAAACAAACTGGAACTGTTGTTGATGTTGCCCTGCCTGGTTGACCAATGGAAATGCATTTCCTCTCTCTTCCGCCCACTGAGAACTTTGTGTCAAAAACTCGCAACTGCAAAAAAAAGAACTTGAGAGCAATACCTTGTGAAACCTAACTAAAGATAGAAAAAAACTGCAGGGAAAGACAATCACTTTATCAAGAAAAAAGATTCACTCTCAAAGAAATGTTTGCATTCATTTTCAATCGATATGTTTTTGCATTTCAAAAGATATTATTTGCAATATATATATTTTTGATCTCAATACTTTTTAGTTGTTTTGCTTCCAATATTTATTATTTTATTTGCAATACTAAATCTTTTGTTTGTGCTTATTGAAAAAAAATAACTCCATAATACTCTGGGCAACCACTAAAATTAAATCTGAACATTATAACATCAGCTTTCTAAAATATTGATCAGTTCATGACTATTTTTGATATGCTCATTCATTTTAATGCCAGGTTGTCGCCCTAATGTAACATTATATTTTTATGTTTGTCCATTGAATTTCTGATCAGATCCAGTTTGTGACACACATTTTTTATCATTCCTACTTATCGTGTTGATCCTTCTTCGAAAAGATATATAACATATTATTAAACAACATTCCTGTGGTCCTGGGTATTTGTTTGTTGCATCTATGTCATGATGTACAATGAAAAGTAATGTAGTCCATTCAACCCTGTTACTTTTAGCAACCATGTTACTCTAATTTCAGCCCATTTACCATATAATTTTTATGAAAATATGATTTTATCAGCTTACAAGGGTTTAACCTGTTGTCCTTTTAATAGTTTGAATGACTATATGCCTGAGCTGGACAAATCAAATTATTTGACATTTTATTACCTGTTTTTCTTAAATACATAACAGAAAATTATAAAGACTTCATTTTTCAAAAGATGCCTAAATTGTCCTCCAATTCTGGAATGACCTGCCTCCCTACCGAAATGGCTATTGGAGAATACAACAATTTGTAGAAGACAAAAAAGACAAATATTTTTTAATCACCAAGGATTTCCATGCCTATGTGGTGATCTGTGCCTGTCTGTAGTAATTACGATCTCTTTTGCATCTTGTTTACTTGCTGCCATTGACAGCACGTGACAGCACGTGATAATTACAGCAGATCTCACTGGTAAACACCACATTGTCTTTTACCTTGCTATAACATACCAACAATAACACACATTTTCCAGTAGAAATGACTGTTCCTGCAGCTAATTATCTTTTTGATAGGCTACTTCTATAATTTTGCGTTACTTGTCAAAAACATTAACACGTTTACCAGGAGAATAAATTAGACTTCATGCTTATTCAACTTTCCACTAAATCTGATTGTTCTATGAATGACGCCACCGTTTGTTATAATAAATGTTCAGACAGGAGCTCGAATAACAGCAAGGTAACGACATTTGCGTTTGTTAATACATTATACAGTAGTATGTGGGCCACATATCACAATAGTTAATTCCACAGGCTTGGTTTTCAATAAGCAATGCTAAGCTCATTTGCCTTTATAAAAACAGTAACTAGCTATATGTAAAAAGAGTTGGCTATACATTTTACATTGGATTACTATTCTTTTATTATGAAGCAAGTCACAAATCAGTAGAAATTACTTATTTGCCTCTTTTATCCTGTTAATCCTAGAACTGCCAAAAGCCTATGTCAAGTAGTGTTTAAATATGTAATTAAAATAAACCTTCCATTTTCCTCCTTCCTTTTCCACTTTTGCTAAATAGGTGTATTTTATATTCTTCCATTGTCAGAATTTTAAAATCATATACATAAAACTATTTAGAGACTAGTTAACAGTTTTTTTTAACCCTGAATCCTTTCCTAAAGGCTAACATATACCGCCACTTTTTGCCAAATGCACGTTCAAGATTTGTACCCTGATCACACCACTGGGGGTCTTTTCCAAGGGGGCTGTGCATCGATTTGTTTTTTTTGGCAGGTCTTGCACATGAATAACACTGCTCAAAAAAAATGAAGGGACCACGTAATCATAGTCAGTATAACAGTATAACACAAGTCAGTTAAACTTCAAGGATATCAATCTGTCCATTTAGGAAGCATAAGCGAGGCAACAGTAGGAGCACTGCCAGAACTCTACAAAATGATCTCCAGAGAGCTACTGGTGTGCATGTTTCTGACCAAACTGTCAGAAACAGACTCCATGAGGGTGGCATGAGGTCCTCTAGTGGGACCTGTGCTCACAGCCCTGCACCATGCAGCTTGATTAGCATTCGCCAGAGAACACCAGAATTGGCTGGTCCGCCATTGGCGCCCCGTTCTCTTCACAGATGAGAGTAGGTTCACACCGAGCATATGTGACAGATGTGAACAGGTCTGGAGACGCTATGGTGAGTGGTATACTGCCGGAAACATCATCCAGCATGACCATCGCTGACCCTCCGCATTGGCGGTGGGTCAGTGATGGTGTGGGGAGGCATATCCTAGGAGGGTCGCCAATTTGCCGAACAGACTGTCCACTAGCTCACTGATGCCCTGATCCAGGTCTGGGAGGAGATCCCCCAAGACACCATCTGCTGTCTCATTAGGAGCATGCCCAGACGTTGTCTTGAGTGCATGCAGGCATGCGGGGGACATACACACTACTGAGTCACATTATGAGTAGCCGTGATGAAATTCATGCAAGTTGGAACAGCCTGTGATTTTAATTTTTTACTTTGATTTTCGGTGTGAGTTCAAATCCAACTCTTAATCGGTTGGTAATTTTGGTTTCCATTGACCGTTGTTACGTCATTTTGTTCTCAACGAATTACATAATGTACAGTCAAGATTTTGGATCTTTAACATATTTTGTTCATCACGACCTGATGTGTAAGTGTTAATATATTTTTTTGTGCAGTGTATTTTCAAACTATTTCATATCGGATATAGGCCCATATTCTGTGATTGGTCAGAACTCCGCAAAACTCTCCTTGTCAGTTATTGGTCTATTGGATTGATGATCTATACGATGCTGGTATTCATCTTTATAAAGACCAACACATGTCAACTGCATGAAGTTCACAGTAAACGTCCATCGTCACTTCAGTTTCTTCTTCGTCCATCTGCCAGTTCAATTTCTGGCTGAATCTCAACTCGCATTTGGTTCAGGATGCCTCACTCTGTGGATGTCGCCAACTCTGGATCCAGCAAAAGAGCCCTAAACCATCATGCTTCCTCCTCCGTGTTTGACAGTTGGTGTCACACACTGAGGAACCATCCTTTCGCCTACTCGACAGTGTACAAAAACCATGTGTGATGATTTTTTAATTTTTATTCAATGGTCCATAAGACCTTCTTCCAGTCTTCGGTAGTCCACTGGCAGTGCTTTATTGCCCAGACGAACCTCTTTTTCTTATCTTTTTCTTATTTTGCCATCTTAGCAATAGCTTTGTTGCTGTCATTCGACCTGTCAAAACTTCAGTTTGAAGACTTCTCTTCACAGTTGAAATTGAGGCTTCCTTACATCGACCAGTGTTAACCTGTGTTTGAAGCTGTTGTCCTGTGAGCCGCCTTTCATTTGTCTTCTGATTCTGTTATGTCTTTGGGTCTTCCAGACCTCTTCCTGTCAGAGTTTCCTCCAGTTTCCAAGTGTCTTTTGATAGTGTAGGAAACTGTTTCTTAGCAATTTCTCTAAAGGAAAGACCGACACTTACGGGTTATAATCCTGTCTTCCTTTGTTAATTGCCATAATTTCTCGCCATTATAATAGCATTATATTACTTCCTATAGTAAAATACTGTCCAAGTAGTGCTTAAGAGAGTGTAGTAACACAGTATGTTCCAACACTGCTTTTATACAAACCGAGGGTTTGTAAGTAATCAACAATAGTAATCATCAACACCTGTAGGAATTGTTAGCATCAACTTTCAAGGCTTAATTGACTTCCTTTGCTGCAGAACAGCTGTAAGTTGTTAACCCATTTCTTGTTCCCTGAAAAAGGCCATATTTTTATAACTTTGAAAAGTAAATATTTTTTTAGTTTTTGGTAAGTTTACCAAAACATTTTGTAACATTTCAGGGTATTCACTGGACTTAGATTTCAATAAAAACTAAAAAATGGGGATGGTTCTAAGACATTTGACCATTAGTGTATATCGGCAAATTTAAACTTTTTGTAATATAAAAATAGGCCTTTTAAACAATGTGATATTGCACAGAATCATATGATGAATATTATTCATATCACTGCTTTGTCAATACTCTTGCGGATGATTTCAAATGCCCAGCTTACATGCCGAATACATGGATATTTTTTGATAGTGATACTGCGCTTTAACTTGATGTTGTACTGAAAACATCAAATATGTCTACTGTGGGGTCATTAAATAATTTGGATTGAGTATATAGAAATATGAAAACATTCTTTTATATGAAAACATTCTTTTAACAACACCAAAGTAATTTTATGTCAATAGAGCAACAACTACGCACTCACTGCCTCTTTCTATCACTAAGACAACTACTGGTAACTCTTAACTGTTTAGGCCAGCTTTCGAGGTGCCTTAAATATCTTTTGACTGCAGTCTTCATGTGTAGCTATTATTTGGGAAGCCTGGCCGTTCAATAGCAATTGCAGAGCTAACACACTTGATTCAACAAACACTTGACAGCTTGAGTCAGGTGGGCTGTTTCAGTGCTTCAACAAAATTGTGAGAAGTAGGGGGAAAAGTTGGAAATCAACTGGAAATCACATTTTCTAAACTGTTACAAAGCAGGTTGTATTCATATAGTTTTCTACTTTGATTCCCCCTCTCCAATAGAAACAAGGTACTGAACATCTCAGAAGGGTTAAACTACCCTGGTTCCATTAACTGGGAGCTTATGCTGTGTCTTATGGCGGTGTGGGTGATGGTGTACTTCTGCGTGTGGAAAGGGGTGAAGTCCACAGGCAAGGTAAGTAACACATTACTGCAGGCTCAAAAAAGCTTATCCATGACTTATTAGGTACTGTATATGAGCAACATGAGTTAGGAAAGGGCAGCTGCAGTGAACATGTGATTTAAATAGGTCGCTTAGGTGTCTTCTGCAGCTAACTGTTATGTAAGAGACACTTAGCCACATTCACCAACATCTTCCTAAGTTTTTTCTTAAATTTGTTCTTAAGAAATGTCCTAAGAAAATGTCTATGTCAGATTCATGACGTGTTCTTAAATCGCAAACTTGTTTGCACCTTTGTTCTAATGATGATGAATCCCTTGTCCTAGTAAATTGAAAGCATGTGCCAGTTGTTCCTAATTAGGGAAACGCCCCGCCAATCCCCATAAAAGGGCATGAGACTGCAGGGCCATGTGCACACACAGAAATCACACACAGACACTGAGTCTCAATCTCAAATTGCATACTTGCACACTATATAGTATGCCAGATTAGTATGCAAGAAGATTAGTATGTCCCAAACCATAGTATGCTGAAAATGGTATGCCAAAAGTTCATGGATGGTCTACTATTTCTGGTGGACTTGCATCCATGAATGCATCCATGCATGCTTTTTGGGGTAAAAAAGCCCACAACTCTTGTGGAGTAAACGAGTCAGTTATCATCACCTATATTGATAGTTATTGCGTCAATGTCATTCACATATGAAAGAAAGACTAACATTGTTCTGCCATGAAATTAAATAGCTTTGGCAGTTTAAAGCTCGTCTTCAGTCTCGCTAGGATGGGCTCAATTCTTATGATTATTCCAAGTAGTAAGATACTAATATCACTGGCTTGTAAGCTAATAAAACAGCCAGTGGCAAAAGCCATACACTTCATAAATGCTATTTGTGGTGGGAGTAAACTTCATAATAATGGCTAATGTCATTCTGTATGTAAATTGTATGTATTTTGTATTTAATTGTTGTTTTATTCTTGGATTAATGTTCCCCGGGCACACTTGTAAATGAGACCTATGTCTCAAAGTGTCTCCCTGGTTAAATAAAAATAAATAAATAAATTAGAAATGTTTAAGTCAGTTTAACACAATGCTTAATGGTGCCTAGTTAAATATTCAAACTTGGCTTGATGTTAAGGCACAAACAAATGATCTAATGCTGAGACTAAATTTTATGATGAATTAATATATCCTAATCGGTCCCAACACTGGCATATTAGCTTATACTAAACAGTACACACTTCGTCATCACCCATGAAGCACGTACTTGCAGTATGTGGTATGTATTATGCGATTTGAGATTCAGACAGAAATTCAAAAGAAATTTTGGGAGAGAAGTCAAGAATGCCCAAACCAAAATCTAAAAACGGTGGTGCACCGGACTACAAACATAAAAAAAACTTCAGTAATTCTGAAGTGGAGGTACTGCTGCAGGAATTGAACAGCAAACAAGCTGTCATATTCAGTAGCATCAGTGGTGAATATACAATAACAACAAAAAAAATGCATGGGTTGCTATTACTTGTACAGTGAATGCTGAATCCGGAGAAGTGCGCACAACTGAGGAAGTAAAAGAAAAATGGTTTGATTATAAAAAAAATATTATAAATGGTGAAATTTTATTGTAATTTCAATCCTATATATTATAAAACTGTAGAACTGAAGAAAACACTAACTATTAGGCACAAACATGTCAGCACTCAAGTGCGTAAGTTTACTCTTGCGTGTGCGTAGATTCTGTTCATCTCTAAGAGCAAATCCCAAATAATAAAACATTGGTGAATGCCAGAGTCTTCGTTGAAACTGCATAAGTGGGTTTTAAGAAGGAATTTATTTTTAACAACGGTTGGTGAATGAGGCCCACTCCTCCAGATATTAAATATACTGTGACTGTAAATATATTCTTCTCCCCAAAAGGCTAAGTATGGTTTGGATTTTGGGAATAAATAAAAGCGCATTTTACCTTTGTGAGATTTTTGTCTATTAGCAACATCAAGAGGGCGTCGCATCAGGTGTCGCTATAAAATGTCCCATAGTTCCCCTGTCATATGCCTTCTTTTTAGTGGGTGTGGGTAAGTTGAGGGTATGAATCTAGGGCTGGGTATGAATCTATAAACAACCTTGTTCTTTGTTTGTAGAGACGTGTCAGGGGTCTGGTTGGAACCCAAAAGCAGACCGGACACAAAAATAGAAATGAGGTGGTGTTTTATTGACGGAACAAAGGTTAGAACGAGGAAACAGGGATAGGGGGCAGTTATGGATGGTGATGTGAGGATGAGTCTGGAATCCCGAGGAAGCGTGAAGGTGAGTGTTGGTCGCAGTGTGCTGGGCTGATCCAGCTTCGGGGTGTGTATTCAGGTGAGTATCCAGGTCAGTGAAAGACGAGACAGTAATCCTGAGGCAGAATGGGAGAACAGGGTGAGTACACGAACGGCAACAGGCAGGCAAACAGAGCAGAGCAAAAACTGGTAACAACGTAGCTGGACGAGCATCACCATACAAACGAGACTTAACAATCCGGCTGTTTTGCTGTTAACAGTATTGATCTCCAGCACTGGTCGATTTATATGGAACTCTACTCATATTTTAGTGCCATAAAAATGTTAATATTGTTGGTTAACTTGCTTAGTGAACAATTGGTGAGACTTCTACAACCCATTTCCAAAATAGTTGGGACGCTGTGTAAAATGTAAATAAAAACAGAATGCCATGATGTGCAAATCATTTAAACCCTATATTCAATAGAAAATTATAAAGACAACATATCACATGTTAAAACTGAGACATTCTATTGTTTCTTGAAAAATATATGCCCACTTTGAATTAGATGCCAGCAACCTGTTTCAAAAATGTTGGGACAGAGACATCAAAAGACTGGAAAAGTTGTGCAATACTAAAAAAATAACCTGATGGAATATCACAAAACTAGGTCAATTGGCAACAGGTCAGTAGCATAACTGGGTACTGAAAGAACATTCCAGGGAGGACAGGTCTGTCAGAAGTGATGATGGAGAAGGGTTCACCACTCTGTGAAAGGCTGCATGGGCAAATAGCGCAACAGTTTAAGAATAATGTTTCTCAACGTAAAATTGCAGAGAGTTTGGGGATCTCATCCTCTATGCTACATAATATCATTAAAAGATTGAGAGAATCTGGATAAATTTCTGTACGCAAGGGACAAGGCCGAAAACCAATATTGGATGGCCGTTATCTTCAGGCACTGCATTAAAAACAGACAATTCTGTAGTGGAAATCACTGCATGGGCTCAGGAACCCTTCCGAAAACCATTCTGTGAACACAGAACGTCGCTGCATCCACAAATGCAAGTTAAAGCTGTGCCATGCAAAGATGTAACCATATATAAACAAGATCCAGAAACGCTGGCACCTTCTCTGGGCCTGAGCTAATTTAAGATTGACTGAGGCAAAGTGGAAAGCTGTCCTGTGGTCTGACAAATCAAAATTTGAAATTATGGATGTCGTGTCCTCCGGACTAAAGAGAAGAGGGACCATCTGGCTTCCAATCAACGCACAGTTAAAAAGCCAGCATCCGTGGTGGTATGGGGGTGCATTAGTGCACATGACATGCACATCTGTGAAGACACCATTATTGCTGAACAATATATACAGGTTTTAGAGTAACATATGCTGCCATCCAGACAACGTTTTTTTTCAGGGAAGGCCATGCTTATTTCAACAAGACAATGCCAAACCACATTCTGCACGTATTACAACAGCATGGCTCCGTAGTAAGAGTCTGGGTGCTAATCTGGCCTGCCTACAGTCCAGACGTCTCACCCATTGAAAACATTTAGCGCATTATAGAACGATAAATACGACAAAGGAGACCCCGAACTGTTGATCAGCAGAAATCCTATATCAAGCAAGAATTGGAATAAATTTCACTTTCAAAACTACAACAATTGGTCTCCTTAGTTCCCAAATGCTTACAGAGTATTGTTAAAAGAAGAGGTGATGCAACACAGCGGTAAACATGGCCCTGTCCCAACTTTTTCGAAACTTTGCTGGCATAAAATTCAAAATGGGCATGTCATTTTTTAAAACAATAAAATTTCTCAGTTTCAACATTTGATACCTTGTCTTTGTACTTTCAATTAAATATAGTGATAAAGGATTTGCACATCATTGCATTCTGTTTTTATTTTACACACCGTCCCAACTTCTTTGGAATCGGGTTTGTACATCTGAACTGTTTCTAAATGGCGTATATAGAATTTTTATCTAGGAAAAATAAGTGTATGTGTAATGATTACCAGCATACAATATGGTTTGTAATAAAAGGTCTTGTCTGAGAATGGGTGTCCTACATAAGTATTGTATTTATGGAAGATTGCCATGACTGAAGACATGACTGGGACATAGTAAAAACAGCATTGGCTTTAAAATCTAACAGCTTTGTAATAATATCTGATATAATGGCTCTAGGTAAAAGTTTAGTCATTGAAACTTTCTGCTGATTCACTAAAGACTGCCACGTAGCGCTATCTGAGATTGTAAAGGTGTTAGTTTGGCAGTTATATTTCCATTGCTTATATGACTGTCTCCATGTGACAGTGACTTCAGTGCTTGTGTAAACCTTGTCAAAGGTAGTTACTACGAAAAACTGTACTACTGTATTGTGAAGATTCTCACAATATTCCCTACATAAAGCCAGAGTATGGTGAAAACATATCCAATAAATATAGGTCTAAGCTTGTACCATTCAAAGAACTAGAATATTACATATAACTGCAGTACTGCTTGGGATTGAAATATTATCCTGATAATTCCTTATATTCCCTGGTCTCCCTGTTTCTGTACAGATTGTGTATTTTACTGCCACGTTCCCGTACGTTGTCCTGATCATCCTCCTGGTGAGAGGCATCACTCTTCCTGGTGCCTATGATGGAATCATGTATTACATCAAGCCTGACTGGTCCAAGCTTGGTGAGGCCCAGGTGAGGCCCATTAATCGGCATTCTGGAGTAAGGGGTCACTGTCCACAATCCTAATTATATGGAGCGCTTGTTTATATCCGTAACAATGTTGCTATAATGTAGATTCAACTGACCACTTTTCATTATCTTTCATGTTTGGTAGGTGTGGATTGATGCTGGCACACAAATTTTCTTTTCTTATGCTATTGGTCTTGGAGCTCTCACTGCCCTCGGCAGCTACAACAGATTCCACAATGACTGCTATAAGTAAGTGATATGACAGCTGAAAGGTCTCACATTGTTATTTTGTTGCTCTTATTTTCTCCTGTAACTGTTTTTAATTGTTATAATTTACCACTTTGTTTTTATTTCTGTCAAGGGATGCCTTCATGCTAGCTTTAATCAACAGTGGCACCAGTTTCTTTGCTGGCTTTGTGGTGTTTGCCATTTTGGGCTTCATGGCTAATGAGCAGGGAGTGGATATCTCCCAAGTGGCTGAAACAGGTATGCAGAACTACTTACACTACCAACATTGTCTTTTATTATGGTGTGTCAAATCCTACCATGATACTGAGAGCATTGCTGAAAGCTCTGGTCATATGTGTTTGGAATACATGAAACTATTGGAAGTATTATAATATTAAATGTTGCATAGGCCACCCCATTAGGATTTAGGAAAACAAATGTAACTCAGTGATTCGATGATTCAGCATGATTCTAGTCCTCAAAGCTTAATTCTTATTTTAGATCATCTGCAGTTTTTGCAGTGCATTGTTAATCCAACTAACTGTCAAGATTAAAATGACTGCAAATTAGTCATTGTTTGAAGTCCATCTTTACGTGAACTGTATGTAATATGTATCTAATTGTTTTAGACCGGTGTCATCTGTATTGCTAAACTAGGAAGTCAGCATTCTGAAATTATGTTACTCTAATAAGTGTGTACATGTTGTGTTTATAAGCGTGTCTTTACGTTGGTTTGTGTGTGATCCAGCTTGTGCATGGGTCAGTGGTGTGCAAGTGTGATTCCGAGAATGAGCAGTTTGTGTATGTGGACGTACGCGTGTACCTGTGTATGTGTATCCAAGCCAAACTGCTGTTCCATAATTTTTGTTTGCATTGTTATGATTTTAGGCAAAAGTATTTAGTTAATTAACCTATGTTTAACTACAACCAGCCCAAACAACCTCTCTGTGTATTGCTAGCTAGTTTTGGTGCTGCAGATTTTTTGCGCAAACTTGTCGCCTCAAAAGCAGTTAATGACTTTGGCATAAGTTGTGATGTAAAATCAAGTAATATATGCGGAACGCAAGAATCAAATTATTTTGACCTCTCTCTAAAAAGGAACTTGGAGAGAGGAAGTCTGTATCAGCAGGAGTTAGCTTAAATATTGCACAATTATTATGTCTGGTTTCTTCAATTTTCTTTTTGGTATTTTTATTGATCAGACAATTTATGGTTAAAGAAGAACATTTTGGTTAGAAACATTTCAAATAAATATAACATTTTATAAGCATATCTTATTAATTAATTTGAATATAGTATTTTTGACTGTAGCCTAATGCAATCACACAAGCAGAGTCTTGCAAGCGTTGCTTTGCACTGGTTTGCATTCAGCTCTATGCTCAAACAGCACCGAGCAGAATAAATTAATGCTGTTGTATGCCTTGTGATGACTATCGATTGCATTGCAGTAAAATATGCCTTTGATTCCCAGTCCATTTTTATGTTGACTTAATAAGCACATTAAACAAAATGGAACTTAACCATAGTGATGCACCCTGCAGCACAACTGTCGGATATCAAAACCTGTTACAGGCTAAAGGCTTTGATGCTGGTGTCTGTGGTTGCCAAAAAAAACATTATTGTTCTGAAACAGCACTTACCATTATTTTTCAACAATTTGGGCCGATTTTGCAGACATGGATTAAGCCCAGTCTAGGAAAAAACAATCAAGTTCAATGGAAAACACCATTGCGCTTGGTTTTTAGTCCTAGACTATACTTAGGCGAAACCGGTCTATTATGTATTTGGACACAGCATCCCGAAACTCCTAAAAATCTCACATATAATATTACATTCCAACTGTGTTAATTTAATGAGGTGGTGTTGCCTTAACTGTACCTCTTCTATCTTAAATTGCAGCGCAAACTTCACCCTCTGAGTGTAAGTAATAATAAAAGTTCAATAGGTAGAGTTAGGTAGAGTTAATCTTTTCTTTTTATTGGCCAGTCTGAGATATGGCACTTTCTTTGCAACTCTGCCTTGAAGGCCAGCGTCCCGGAGTCACCTCTTCACTGTAGACGTTAAGACTGGAGTTTTGCGGGTACTATTTAATGAAGCTGCCAGTTGAGGACCTGTGAAGCATCCGTTTCTCAACCTAGACACTTTTGTATTTGTCCTCTTGCTCAGTGTTGCAATGGCACTTCCCACATCTCTTTCTATTCTGGTTAGAGTCAGTTTGCCCTGTTGCCCTGAAGTGAGTAATCCACATCCTTGTTTGAGATCTTCAGGTTCTTGGCAATTTCTCACATGGAATAGCCTTAATTTCTCAGAACATGAAAGGACTGTTGAGTTTCAGAAGAAAGTTCTATGTTTCTTGGCATTTTGAGCTTGTAATCAAACACACAAATGCTGATGCTGAAGATACTCAACTCGTCTAAAGACCAGTTTTTTCATAAGAAGTATGTAAGATATCTGAATCTTGTATTATTTCAGGATCCTTAATGTCTGGATTGATTCTCCTAACCCCCCCCCCCCCCCCCCCC
>JACXGI010011644.1:0-24574 GCA_016801175.1 Esox masquinongy | reverse complement strand
AATAAGTCATAATCAACTGATATAACAGATAGTAGTTCAGTAAAATCATCAATAAAATCTGCAGAATATCGTGGAGGTCTGTAAATGGTTAAAAATAAAATTTTGGGGGTACCCTTCAATGTAAAACAGAGGTATTCAAAAGAAATAAAATTACCTAGTGTAATTTCTTTGCACTGGAATGTATCTTTGAATAGGGCAGCCACTCCTCCTCCTTTCCTACCATTTCGACACGTATTCATATAGTCAAATTTTTCAGGTGCTGTCTCGTTAAGAATGGCAGCACTACAGTCTTCTGTTAGCCACGTTTCAATGAGAAACATAAAATCTAGGTTGTAGGATATTATAATGTCATTTACCAAGAATGATTTGTTGGCGAGAGATCTGATATTAAGTAAAGCCAGCTTAATAGATTTCAAATCTACACTACTACTACACAAATCTACACTACTACTACACAACATATCCAAATCTACACTACTACACAACAACATATCCAAATCTACACTACTACACAACAACATATCCAAATCTACACTACTACACAACAACATATCCAAATCTACACTACTACTACACAACATATCCAAATCTACACTACTACACGACAACATATCCAAATCTACACTACTACTACACAACATATCCAAATCTACACTACTACTACACAACATATCCAAATCTACACTACTACACAACAACATATCCAAATCTACACTACTACACGACAACATATTCAAATCTACACTACTACACATCCAAATCTACACTACAACAAATTATATTGTACACTGCAACAAAACACATCCTAAGCACTACATCACATTCTGGACTATAACACAACAACGTATCCTAATGTAAACTACAACACATCTGAATCTACACTACAAAACCAACACATCCAATTATGCACAACAGCACATTCAATTATACACAACAGTACATCCCAATCTACATAGCAACACATCCCAATCTACACAGGAGCACATCCCAAATTACACAGAAGCACATCTCAACCTACACAGTTACACATCTCAATCTACACAGCACTATAACACAACTAGACTATAACACAACACATCCATATCTGCATCACAACACCACAATCTGTGATAAACAACAGAGGCGCTTTCTTACTCAGCAAGCCGACAGAAAGCAGAGCTGCTGCAGAATGAACTTTAAACCAAGTGTTCCACTGAATGTGTCACAAATGACACCCTATTCCCTACATGATGCATCATTTTACCCTATGTGAACAGGTTAAAAGTGATGCACTACAAAGTGAACAGCGTGCCAACGCTGACATAACCATTTTTAGAATCCTTATTCAGAGACCTGAATGCTTTGAGAAATCACATCATTATCACCTGGCCACTTTGTCACAACCAAGGTCGCGTTCGCCAGCGCTGCTGTTCACATTTCAGCTTTAACTGATCAAACCAACAGAATACCACTGGTGAGGGACTCAGGACAGAACAACAAACATTAATAACACAATGAATGAAGTAAAACAAAAATTAAAATAAATAGTATGGAATAGTAACAAGAAGAGTAAAATAGTAAAAAGAACACAATAGTTATAAAGACAGTGCGAATAAACATGAGGGGGCAAACAGAGCAGGGTGTTGATTGCAGTGTTAATCAGTATATAGGTATATTAGAATTGTGCTGCAGTAAAAGTAACACAGTCTGAACATTAGTGAATCGTTAAAAGGAGTCTGGTAGCTGCAGTTATGAAGTGAGTGGAGAAAAATGTGTGCGTGTGCGCGAGTTCTGTCAGCCCAGTTTAAGCATTCAGCAGTCTGGTTGTCTAATGTCTCTCTGAGCCGGTTGGTTTGAGGTCCAATAATTTGAGACACAGCCCTTCTGTACAATGAGATGCGGATGACCAGCAGATGGCTGGGCTGTGTGTGGCCCTCGTTAACGCTGCAGGCCTTTGTCCTCTTCTGACGGGTGGGCAGGATCTTGGCACCAGCGATGTACTGAGCATTCTTAACTACCCACTGTAGGGCACTGAGGTTGTGCGTGGGGCAGTTCCCGAACCAGGCCATGATGCAGCCGGCCAGGATGCTCTTGATGGTGCAGCGGTAAAGTTTTGGAGATGAGCGAAGGTGACACTTCTAGAGGGGCCCTAGGAAGTACAGCTGCTGTTGAGTCCTCTTGGCAATGTCGGCGGAGTTGATGCTTCATGACACGTCCTCTGCAATGTGAACATGGAGAAAGTTAAAACCAGCGACCCTCTCCACTGGAGCTCTGTTGATGTGGATCCAGGCATGTTCCCTCCTCTGCTTCCTGAGGGGTTTTCCACAAAGCCCGATTTATAGTTTAGCAAGCTCTTTCAAACCAGAACTTGAGCAAACTCTGAGTTTTCAGCTCCAGAAAGAAAGCTTAAAGTTTAGCCTGATCAGAACCCATAGAAACAAATGCTCTGTGACAAACCTGCTCCATCCTGGGTTAAGTGGATATTATCCTGTCCAAATGAATAAAATGCAGAGCTCATCCACCAATCAGATTGTATTCCGTCACCATGGCCTGCCCCTTCACAGAAAACCCAGTTGACAGGGGACCCTGGACAGTGCAATTGATGTGATTAGACTTCGAATAAATCCTTTAGATCATTCCAAAAATGTTGTTTTTGAATGTTATAATTTTTTCATTTTGACAATCATTTATCTGGCCAACGTCCTCAACCTGTACAGGCCAATGAAACCCAAAGCGGTTTCACTTTGACTGCAATTTGCGATTTCCACCAAAATAATAATTTAACACCACAGCTCATATAAAAGCCGGATTGGAAGCCTGGTAGAAAACAAATGACAGAAAAAAATTAATCAGTGACGTGTCATGATTTAATTATCATATAGACCTACACACACAGGTGATTATAATTATAATGGAATTATTTATAGAGCACTTTTATTACAACACTAATGATATTACCTGTCAAGCCTGTAACCTAAACTGTAGCAACCTACCGTGGGTCACAAATGCAATGGTACAGTAAGCCCACTGCAAAGCTAATATTGGACTAAAATATTGTTCACTATCTTGTGAGTCCTTGATGTCCATGACGTTCTCTGTCATCGTCACGAGGACCTTTTTGAATGTTGTGCGTACGCACATGTTGTCAGATCGACCAGTCTGGGCTTCACCAGACTCATCAACTTCTAACGAGATTTTAATGAGAACCAGTCATTCTGAAACAAAAAACTACGAGACTCCCTCATCTGAAGAAGAGAAGCCGGATATGTTCAGGGAACTCTGAATTTGTTTAGCCATTTTTCTGGTCCACCCAGAAAGTAATTTATTATTTTTACCGTTGCATACACAGCAGGCTACTGCACGAGTATATTTGAGTGCCGGGGAAAACTTTTTAATATCTGAGCGTTGGATCCCAGCTTTCCCATGCAGATAATAGGTCAGTCAGTAGGTCAATGATGGCTGCATAGTTCATCCAAAACATGGTCCAAATTACAATTCTTTAAAATAACATGAACAGAAAAAGAAGCAGTCAAACATACTGATGTAAAATGACTAAATTATAACATTTAGCTAAATTTGAAAGATCTTCCACGGTTAATCTCTCCTTGGTGATAACCACGCATCGCGGTGATGATCTTCACAGCTGATTACCTTAAGTCATATTGTAGATAGGCTACATGTTCAATGGCCGACGCAGGTCAAGGGGAATATCAAGCACTACTTTGACCAGGGTGCCCAGTTCTCTTGGAATAGAGACAAAGCCATTACAATACTATAATTCACTCTCTCAGATGGGCTTGGGAGGTTATTTTCTATCCATCACCACACTAAGTTTATTATAATGATTTTTTTGAAGAAATGACATCTGATTGCCTGCATAATTATGGTCCAGCTGTCTCATCATCATTTCTTTGTCATAAAAACACCAGCAGAGGAATTAAACTGCCTGCCTGCCTGTCTGTCTGTCTGTCTGTCTGTCTGTCTGTCTGCCTGTGTCTTCAACAAGATTTAGGAAATTCACTTCCCAGGCTGTTTAAAAAAAAAAAAAAAAAAAATTACATCAGGCCTATTCTAAATTTTCTTAACATACATATATTTGTATTTTGTAAGTTCAAGCATTAACTTCTGAGTGGTCGTGTTAAGGGTCCTTCTGAATGAAATGTAAGAATGTTGCTTCCTGCCTAAACAGACATGCCAAATATGGACCGAGACGATAACAAGCAAGAATGCATAGTTGTAGAAGGATGAACCATACATTCAGTTGATCCACTATTTATTTCTATAAGAGATATACGCTTTTTGTACTAATGGAACATTTTGGACATCTTTTGATTTGGCTCAGAAAACATGAGAACAAAACTTTACAGGCTGCATTTATATACTTGATCAGCTGGGGAATAGTGCTTGAAATTATAGGAATGCTCCGCAAAAATAGTAACGTTTGAACAAAGAAAGACTACTTAAGATTTCAGATTTCACAATTAGTGACAGTACAGAATTGGCACCATTTCATAGAAGTAGAGACTGGCAGCCCGTGAACTCGTCTTCCCCTTTAAGATAGAAATGATTGCGTCCCTCTGTGACCAAAAGAAAGCTTTCTTGCTTCAATTCCACCAAGTGATTTAGTATTGTTTAGTGTTGGTTTATGTAAAGAGTTGTAAATCCACCTAAAAATATCACAGCGAGATGCAAGCACCGTTGCTGCATCAAGCTCTGCTGCTTTGTTCCCAACATGCGTGTCCTTTCTCTGAGCCACAGCAAATCAGTGATTTTTCCGGATTGGTCAGGAAATCTGAGCTTGCATTCCATATGCAATTGACGTCACAGATCAGAGTGTGAACGTGGAGATCCAGCTGCTTCAGTGAGTATGCAGAAATGGAGGGCGAACCGTTCATAGGGAGCGCTCTACATAGTAATGTGAATGGGAACAAGTCCAGAACTGCTACAACTTTCTCAAACTAGGAGTCATTTCATTGTAGTAGTTTTAAGGTTTGGGCCTGGGGTGCTTGTATTGGATGAGTTCACTGTTAAATCGCTATAAACACATCAGCCCCACTTTTCTCTATCACACCTTTTGAGATGAACAGTGTGAATGTTATTTGTCTGTTCTCAGAACATTTAAACATTGTCACAAAACCGTGACTACAGATTAATAGCGTCCTATGTTTCTGAGATAGATGTGTTTCTCAACAGTATAAGCGGAATGGCTACTGGTAGCGACATAAATTATTCTTGGCTACCAAAAAAATTAATTACTGAGATTCATTATCTATGTTGTAATACTTTTTGTACCCTTATTTTACCAGGTAAGTCGACTGAGAACAAACATTGATTAACTGCCTTGCTCAGGGACAGAACCTATTTACCAGTTCAGGAATTCGATCTAGCAGGCTTTTGGTAGGCTACCTATCTCCCCTGACATCTGGCTGTCCTACAGGCTACATCTCTGAATTAGGTAGTGTTACCTGCTGCTGATGTCATGTAACGGCTTTCTGACCTCGGGCAACTAATTACACACACTGGTAATGCACGCACACACCCACACCCACACTGGGGAAATCTTGGAAATCTCCTCAATTGTCAATCTGCTGAGAGGATTCAGATGGGAGGAGTTTTAGGCAGCTTTGGCCCAAGTCAAGCACTGGAAATGGCTTTAAACAAACAAAAAAAACAGCCTGCGTTTCCCGGTAACCATCCCATCTAAAAAACAGCCTGCGTTTCCCGGTAACCCTTACACACATTTGAGTGCTGACATGTTTGTGCCAAATAATAAGTTAATGCATTTTCTTCAATTCTACAGTTCTATACAACTTTGTCAAAAAATGGCTTCTCAACATTAGATAATTTTTTGCACATTAACATCACGCCAAGTTTGAATATTTAGCTAGACACCATTAAGCATTATGTTAAACCGACTAACATCTCTCATGAAGTTTACTTCCACCACAAATAACATCTATGAACTCTATGGGGTTTGCCACTGGCTGTTTGTATAGCTTACAAACCTGTAGGCCTAATACTAGTATCTACTTGGAATAGTCATAAGAGTGGAGCCCACGCTAGCGAGACTGAAGATGAACCTTGCACTGTCAAAGCCATTTTATTTCATGGCACAACAACCTTTGTTTTTCTTTCAATGAATGACATTGATGCAATAACTATCAATAAAGTTGACGATAACCTACTTTTTTGAGAAAAGATGAGAGAATTGTGGAAACCCCCCCTCTTTTACTGCACAAGGGATTGTGGTCTAAATTACACCAAAAAGCATGCACCGATGCATTCTTCGAAAATCCACCAGAAATATTAGACCATCCGGGAACTTTGGCATATTATTTTCAGTGTAATATGTTTTGGGACATACTAATCGTCTCGCATACTAATTTGTCATACTATATAGTATTCAAATATACGATTTGAAATTCAGACCATGTGTGTTTTTTGTGCACCCACGGCCCTGGAGAATCATGCCCTTTTATGGGGATTGGGGGGGCGTTTACCTATGCAAATTATGAACAACTAGCACATGCTTTCACTTTACGAGGACATGGGATTCATCATTATAAGAACATAGGTGCAAACAATTCTGCGATTTAAGAACACATGATGAATCTGACGTAGCATGCAAGCAAACACGTTTATTTATATAGCACAATTCATATATAGAAGCAATTCAATGTGCTTTACAAAGAAAAACAAAAAATGTAACAATACAACTGCATAAAAACAAATACTCAAATGAAAACATCAAAACAACATCATAATAATAAAACATAGAATAAGAAAATAGAAGTAGAATAAAAACGGGATAAAAACATATGAAGCTATAAAAGCTGTAAGGCTAAACAGTGCGGTTAAGTTTAAGTGCTCAGTCATAGACGCGAGAAAAGAGAAGTGTTTTTAACCTGGATTTAAAAATGGATACGTTTGGGGCACGTCTAAGATCGTTTGGGGCACATAGTGGCACATAGACTTTTCTTATGACCTTTCCCAAGAACAAATTTAAGAAAATATTTAGGAAGATATTGGTGAATGAGGCCCAATAATATTTGTGCACTGGGATTAAACACAAGACCCTCTGAGTCTGAGATGACCTCAGGGTCATAGATCAAAGTTACGTTCTTGGCGGGCCTCACCATCCACACTTCCCTAACAAGTTGCCAGCAAGCATGACAACAGCGCTCAATGTTGTCCTTAATGGCCAGTTTTATAGGCATATCAACATCCCGGGGACCTGAACAAACATATTTTTTCGGTCGATCTGGAATGACCCCTTTAGTGTCTAACATGAAGATAACAGCACTGCTGTAAAGATCAAGATAAAGACATCCACGTTTTCGCCTCCAACTCTGTCTGGGAAAACAGTTCAGCGGATATAAAATGCAGAGCATATTCCCACAGCAATATGCCACAGTATTCCACGGTATTCCACAGTATTCCACAGCAATATGCCACAGTATTCCACAGTATTCCACAGCTGGTGCCGAATTAATAACCTGTTTACTAGGTTATTTTAGCTGTAACCTCTGAAGAAGCTTCTAAATATTCCGTTGTAATAGAATTGAAATGGAGGAAGGGCTGAGTGAGCCGTGCCGCGGTTTTGTTATTTGGTGAATGGCAGCAGTGGGAGCCAGAGACATTCACTATAACAAACACAGTCACCTCCCCAATGGGACCCTATGCCCTGTGGAGTGAAATACGTTGTGTTTACTAGACTTGATCCAAAGTAGTGCACTATGAATGGAAGAGGTTGCCATTTGGAACTGAGGCAAGCAGGGCATTATTATCCACAACATTAGGAAGAGCAAGGTGTTTTCAGAGTCAACTGTCAGTTTGGTTTCTGTTTTCGTCCTGTTAGATAAAACCCAAAGGCAGACCACCGCCAAAGCTGTCTGTCTCTCCAACAGGCAGACCACCACAAAGCTGTCTGTCTCTCTGACAGGCAGACCACCACCACAAGGCTGTCTGTCTCTCTGACAGGCAGAACACCACAAAGTTGTCTGTCTCTCTGACAGGTAGACAAAGCTGTAAGTCTGTCTTTTTGCCTGTCAGCCTCTTTGTCAGACATTACCTTAGGCGGTACTCCAGTCATTGATCCTCTGCTAACAGAACCACAACTTGTCTGGGAGATTTCAGTCACTGTGTGACAAGACAATAAAGTCCATCGCAGCAATATATTTTCATCCAAACATGCCAATTCATGTACTGCACAGCAGGTATGAGAAGACAATCCATACGAATCTCAAGCACTGCCACATTGAGAACAATAGAATACATGGAACACTCAGAATATAAAATCTAAATGTGTTCTTTCCACCTTTCCTTCATGAAAATGTCAAAAATGAGATTATGACCTCTATATATCTTAGAGCACATTGCTGATTCTGGACGTTATTAAGATACTATTGATCACGTTCATTCTGTCAGTTCAGCAAGCATAGTAACACAATAAAATAGATTAGAAGAGAAAATCATGGAGTTGAACAGAGCAGAGTAGAACACAGTGGAACAGAAGCAAGCAGAACAGAATGGACCAGAAGTAAGCAGAACAGATTAGAACAGTGCAAAACACAACAGACTAGAAGCAGTAGAATGCCAATCATGACTGTCCACAGACAGAAGCAGTAGAATGCCAATCATGACTGTCCACAGACAGAAGCAGTAGAATGCCAATCATGACTGTCCACAGACAGAAGCAGTAGAATGCCAATCATGACTGTCCACAGACAGAAGCAGTAGAATGCCAATCATGACTGCCCACAGACAGAAGCAGTAGAATGCCAATCATGACTGTGTCCACAGACAGAAGCAGTAGAATGCCAATCATGACTTTGCCCACAGACAGAAGCAGTAGAATGCCAATCATGACTGTGTCCACAGACAGAAGCAGTAGAATGCCAATCATGACTGTCCACAGACAGAAGCAGTAGAATGCCAATCATGACTCTGTCCACAGACAGACAAGGTGACTGCAAGGTCTTTAAACAGACAGGCAGACCTTAACCCTCCTATATGAACCAGAACAGACACCAGGTGAAATATTCAACAGGCTCTTCTATCACTGGCTCTAGGAAATATAGAGTAACTGTCTCAAAGAATGAGCTGGATCTCTCTTCAGACAACCAACAACATGGTGAAGCCTACGTCTCACACAACATATTATACACTGATTTTGGCCATAGAATGCAGGTTAAATGCAGTACTCTGTTCCCTATGGAGTGTCATTGGTCAAACACAGTACTGTATATAGGGAACAGTTACATTGGTCAAACATTTTACTCTGTATAGGGAGCAGAGTGTCATTGGTCAAACTCAGTACTCTATATAAGGAAAAGAGTGTCGTTGGGGACGCACGCTAAACCTCTTCTGTCAAAGAGACCAGTCTTTGTAGCAAGCAAGCAAGTTTATTTATATGGCACAATTCATACATCGAAGCAATTCAATGTGCTTTACAAAGAAAAAGAAAAAAATATATAAAAATACAATAACACAAAAACAAATACTGAAATGAAAAGCCCTAATTCCCTCAGAAGAAAACAACAGGGGGATTTATGTAGCCCCCCAAATTAAACACTCACTTTGAAGAGTCCTAATCCAGAAAGAACTTCTGTAACACACTTTACCTGACAAACAGGATCAAGACATCTTGTCTGTAATAATAGCAAACACATCTCAATGTGTACATAAACTGTAAATAAATGTTGATGGTATTCTCACCTTACATATCCTATATTATATGTTCACCAGACATTATTATTGTATACCAACATGTCATACGTGTTGCGTGTTCTGTCGCTGTGTGTCCTCTACAACTAGCAGCATCATTACACCCAGTTGAATTCTGGGAGATGCGTAAAGTTTTCTTCATTCTTTTTTGTGTCAGTTTCTCCTTCTCTACTGCTGTATCAGTGATGAGCACAGTGCTCAAACCATACCAGCAAAATTGCAGCCTGCTTCGCATGGTGTTTCCCCTAATGAATGTAATGTAAGCAGTGCCTCAGCTGCCCCATCACATGCAGTCTGAATGCCAACTAGCTCTCCGCAGACGCAGCAGGTCAGGAACACCACAGATTCCTATCATTGTTTTACACCACGATTTGCTGTGTCATCTGCATGTGAGGACAGACTGGTGCGAATCTATTGAAGTTCCGCACAAGCAGTTACTACCCAGCAGACATTGTAATCAAGGCAGTTACATCATGTTAAAGCATCTGACTTCTCCATCATTACATTAGATGTTTTATATGTAATTTTAATATACAGTGCCTTCGGAGAGTATTTCCTAAGAATTCGTTTTTATTTGAAAAAATTGTACCTGAATTAAAGGATTTCTGTCATATTTTGAGTATAAATTCAAGTTGATAAACAACAATGTTGTTTTTTATTGTCTTTGCTCATCTTTATCAAGGGGGCCACTGCTTTCGAAAGGGATTCAGACACATTCACTTTCTCCACATTTTGTCGTGTTATAGACTTGATTTATAATTGATTAAATGTATTTTTTGCCATCGATCCACAGACAATACCTCATAATGCAATTTAAAAGCAAAAACACACTTGATAAATTTGTGAAAATATAAATGTGAAACAAATGATGCACATAAGAATTCCGACCCTTTGCCATGCCGCTGCAGGTAAAGCTCTGATGCATCCCCTTGTCCTCTGATCCAAGAGATGTCTCTGGAACCTAACTGGAGATAAATTATGGGAAATTCTATTTGGTCATGAGTCAGAATAAAAACCAAGCCATGAAGTCCAAGGAACAAAATGGGTTTGTTCAGGCTTAGGTCAGTGGGAGCGTATAAACAATGTGTTAAAACCTTTAAAGATTCCATGAGCACAGTAGGGTCCACCATTTTGAAATTTCCACTAGTGCTTTAACACTGTACCAAGGCTACACCGGTGATTTATGCTAATGTTGGCTCTAGACTTTCCTGTTTTGACTATACGTTTGGTACCAAGGACTTGTGGAGCTCAGATGGGGAGGGAGGATTAAATTATCAACGCAATTTGGTTTTCCGGTTACTAAAAATAAAAGGCGATATTTTTCTGGTTGTAAAATAAAATAAACAATAACGCCATGCTCAATTTGTTTATAATAACTTTAGTAATAAAACGAATTTCTTCCCCAAACTTCTGCGACTGGCTCCTTCTCCACCTACACTCATGACCCTTCAACTGTAAGCCAGTGTATTCATTATATAGTTTGATAAGTATTTTGTCAAAACTTACTTTAATAGAAGGATTTGGGAGAATTCTGAGGTAATTTTGTGTTGTTATAGGTTCTGCAGGCAATGTCTCGGTCTCAGCGCTCCATTTTTCTATTGAGTCAATGGCATCGTCCCACCTTTGGTCATTACAACTCTTTCTGTTCTGAGTCTTTGCTTCCATGTACTGCTGCTTTAATTTCTTTATTTTATCAGGGATCAGTTTGTTAGATTGGATGAAACCCATCACAAGAAGCCTAAGACTAAGCAAATGATAGGCTACACATTGCTATTCGAGCAGCACAACATGCAGCGTTTTCACAGCACGTAACGCGTCAAACCACAAGCCCTGTCCTAAGTCCTAATGGCCTAGTGGCCGACTGATGCTGGCCCATGTCAATGGAAACAGAAACACTTCTGGATTTTAGGGTAAAACATCAGTGTTTAGCACTAGTGGAAACGAGTCACAAGACTCTTCCTTGAGCTGGTAAAAACAGGGTACTGCTCACTACCTGACTAATCGCATCAATGAGGCATAATGGAAGAAACAAACTACAGTCTACCTAGAGCTGGCTGCCTGGTCAAACAGCCACACATTTAGAAATGTAGTAGATGGGACTTGTTTCAACTGGATACATACATCAAACCAGCCGCAGCATCAAAGGATAGCCGTCAGGGGGAAATAATATATATACCAGTCATTTCTTTCAGACCTGGCTTGAAAAAGAGGTGTGGCTGAGAGGTAACCTAATTGGGAATACTGTGTTTCAACTGCATTCTATTCTGTTGTTTAGTTAGTTTAGTGCAAATACAGAAATACAGACAGATGAAGGCTACCAGGATAGTGTTCATTAAACAAAACCAGGACTTTTATGGGAATTGGCATGACTGTGATACATTCCATGAAGCTTTTGATCCTGAGATACAATGAAACAAGGAATCAGAAAACCCAGGAGTGGTTTGGGGACAGTGCAATCCATGGAAGACTATTCGGAAAAGGCACCTCCAAAACATGCTCCTGGACTGTATTCCCAGCACAATTCAAGGCAACTCCATTTAATATATTTAAAGAGAAATCTTGAGAAATCTTTTTTAGGCGTTGATGCATAAAATAATATTGAATCAGTATTTGGATTTCTCTCATGGGTAAACATGTAATTATTTAAATTTAATATGGATGTTTTACATTAGCTAGCATTTGCTACGTTTTATATAAATCGCTGCAATGATATTTCCTCATTAGTACTGAGTGAATGTGTGTCAAATGGCAAGGATTATTTCCCTTCATATATATATATATTTGATGGAAAATTAAGCTTTCTGAACGTTACAGAGTAAAGGGTAAAGACTTTCCCTTAACTTTAGGCCAGTTCTTTCATGTTTACTTTCATGACTATTCTTAATGAGATTTCTGAAATAACCACAAACGTGCAAAACTCAGTGTGCAATTTCAGATTGCATGGTCCTGTCCTTCATGTTATTAAACAATGTCCTTTCATGTTGATTTTCATGACTGTTTTGAACCCACAAACCCATATCCCATATGAAAAGGTACACAGAAGTCCATCTGTCAATAAATACTGTATCTGAGGATAGAGACATTTTCTTTTCTCTTTCTTCATCTTTCTTTTGACCTTAAGTCAGAACATGGCTAGACAATGAACTGGGTTGTTCCCTGTGGAGTTTTCCCCTCAACATTATCAGATATGATGTCTTATGAGTGACTGAGGCAAACGTAAGAATGAATGTGACATTTATCTACAGTATTTAATATGTAAAACAGTGTTGACCCCTTTTAGCTCCCTTTCACAGATACGATTCCCAGAGAAACCTGTCTGCCTTTCCATTGTAATAGCCACTCAATTGAACTTTAATCTTTTTAAATTGAGGTCTCGATCTGCATTCTAAATGGAACCTTCTCTATTTAGAGCCCTATGAAGGGGATATGGTACGTAATTCCCCATATGGCTCTGGTCAAAAGTAGTGTACTACTACTACTACTTTTATTGGAAGTAGGGTACCATTTTGGATGTAGACCTCAGTGCTAGACTGTTGAAATTCCTATGGGTTCTTATTAAATGTACATCAACCCTTTGTAAAATCTCAGAGCTAGAGATGAATGCCACAGTTAATTCAGTGTCCTAAATGGTAAACTATATCCTATGTGGTTCACTCCTTTTTGCCAGAGCCAGAAACATGACCATTTATTGATATTCAGGGAATAGTTGCCATTTAGGATGCAAGCTGTATTCTCCTCACTACATGCATTTACACTTCAGTGGCCCTGCCATAGAAATGGAATGAATAGAAAGGGTTCAGTTTCTGCTTTGCTCCAGTGGGTTCACCTAAAAGAATCCCGAAAAGTGAGCAGAATAACTACGATGCATTTCTAAGTCAAATTGACAGCTCTGATCTGTTATGCAAGGAAGACCCAGTCTTCTTGGGAGTCTGGATACAGTTCATTTCGGTCAGCTATTGACAAAATGGAGACCACTTTTACCAGGAAATTTTAACTTAAGATGTAACACCTCTCCATCACGGCTCAACGAGGACCTCTGGCGCCAGATGAGAAAACTGAATTTTGCCTTAAAGTTGCCTGAAATTTGTTGAGAATGTTGATAGAACAATATTGTGATCACTGAGAAGCACGAAGGTAAGGAAAACATAAACCAAAGCTAAAGCAGAGCTCCTAATAGTGATCAATGTAGCAAAGGTAAACGGCAATACTTATGGAGCTTTCTGCTATACTAGGAGCATTCATGCATTTTTATTGGAACTCACGCTATGTTAGACTCCCTAACAAATGCAAACAGAGGGCTTGGTTTCTTTTTACCTCATGGAACACCCAGGGTCTAAATCAGCCAATATAAACACATCATTAGGAGTCTGTCTGTCCATTGATATTAAACTGTTACAAGAAACCCACCTGACGAATGACATACGGCTCAGCAAATGTACATGGAGAGCAAATATATGTATAATCATAAAACATAACATAAGCTTGGGTAGAGATGTAGGAAAGGAGTGTTGCCCGGTCCGGAATGAAGGGAAGAGCAGTTGCCCCTGCTGCTCTGTTAGCAAGAACCATGATCTTGTAGAGGATGCCAGCTTCAACGGAAAGCCAGTGGAGTGAGTGTAGGAATGGGGTCACATGAAAGAACGTGGGACGTTGAACACCAGACAGGGCGCAACGTTCTAAACACAGCTGCAGGAGTCTAACGGCTGTAAGCCCCACCAACCCTGAGTAGCATTAGTCCAGATAGGAGATGAGAAGTGCCTGGGTTACTAATTGTGCCACTTCCTGTGTCAGGTGATGTTCAACTTCACAAATGTTTTAGACTGTGAACCTGCAAGAGTGAGTCACCTCCTTGATGTCTTACTGGTAACAAATTTTCTGTTCAAACCATTAACACACAGCTCAGACACTGATCAATACCTCACAAGACATGTCACCAGAGGTCTTTTGGGAATCCCCTGGTTAAGAACAGAGGCGGGGAGATGCAAGGTACTAGATAGAACCATGACGACATGGAACTCTGCCTCCACCCAACTCAGGTTAGCAATAAATCAGAATAAAGTAAACAGATAACACAATGGGGAATGTTTAAAGATAAAAACACTATTTGGAATAAAGTATTGTATTTCCATTCTGCATTTCATGTGGTTTTGGTATGGTGTAAATATATATTTTGTATTTTGTTGTGTTTTGATTTACGTCTGGCTTCGGCTAAGGCTAATGGGGATCTAAGAAAATACCAAACACAAAATTCTGATTCTTCCAAACCCCAAACCTCTTTCTATTTTAAAAACATCTAATGTCTCTAGAAATATAATAACTGAGTATTAACAGCTGTCTGTGCTGAGAGTCTGTATTATAAGTGTAATAAAACAGTATTTAGTTGAATAATGGATTGCACCAATAATATCCACACAATTCTTAAAGATTAAAGGCAGAGTTAAATGGCAGTTTAGGTCTTATGTTCCCGTAAGATCAGACAGATGTTGGGAAAGTTAATATCAAACCATTTAGATTGAAGTCACACCTCTCTTTAGCTGGGGTCTAGGTTGTTTGAGAACATTATTCCACCCTCTGGTCTAGAGCTAGTCTCTCTTCAAGTTCCCGTTCTCTTTTAGCAAAGATATTTTCATACCAGAAAATGAGCTCTTTCTTACAAAAGGGACCTTGAGCACAATGAGAATCCAGTTTTAAATAAATAAAATACAGTTATTTTAATTAGACATTTTAAACCATTTTCAATAAATACATAAAACTACCTAGCTGAAATAAAATAATTTGTGTTTACATCGTCAAAACTGTATCTCTGTGCTATGCCTACAGTAAATGTGCAGTAAGTGCATTTTGAACAAATATAATTTTTATTTTGGCTTTTGTGCTGTCATGCTGGTGTCCTTAGGGTTAGCAGAGACATCCTTGTTTTTCCCAAATGATAAAACAGTAGAGGCCATTAGGGCTGTAGCCTTGGAGCTGTCTGTGTTTAGTTTATATAAGTCTATATCAGAACACTGTCAGTCTGGGGACTGATAATGTGTTCAGTTTATTTAAGTCAACCCACACCTGATCTCTGTATACACACTGCATGGAGAGAAATGCCATACTTAAGTGGAATATAGACTGTGTGTTGCAATTATATTTGAGATAATAAAACTCCACATTTACAATCCTTGGTCAATTAAGGGACTTTTTTACTTGCCTGTGTGTGTGTGTGTGTGTGTGTGTGTGTGTGTGTGTGTGTGTGTCTGTGTGTGCACGTGTTCTCTGAGGTCTCTTCCTTGTGCCTTGCCACTGAAATGAGGGAAAATGTTTGCAATAAACCGTGATTCCATGCAGATTTGTCATACATAAAGTATGGCAAAACAACTGGTCCCCACTGATGACAGAAATATCCACAGACCTCTTCTCTTTTGACATGAAACCCAAGGAATAGTACATTTGCTTTCCATTCTAGTTCAGCACATTTTTGTAAAATGAAAACATTTATGCAAATCTCCATAATTTCAGCATCCCAAACGAGTCAGCTACTGACTACATCCACTTCATCACTGATCATTCAACGTTTTCTGTATGCCCTGAATTACTAAGGAAAAAAACCCTGACAATTCTGATGAAAACCATATAGAGATATTAAACAACAGAAGAATACCTTCTGCAAAATCTTGGTAAAGGCCTGTTGACGGGTTGAGCGAGTTGACTACCAGGGAGTGTAAATTCCAAATGTCAGACGTATAGTGTACAGAAGGCTCTTCCAAATGTCTGACGTATAGTGTACAGAAGACTCTTCCAAATGTCTGACGTATAGTGTACAGAAGACTCTTCCAAATGTCTGATGTATAGTGTACAGAAGACTCTTCCAAATGTCAGACGTGTAGTGTACAGAAGACTCTTCCAAATGTCTGACGTGTAGTGTACAGAAGACTCTTCCAAATGTCTGACGTATAGTGTACAGAAGACTCTTCCAAATGTCTGACGTATAGTGTACAGAAGACTCTTCATATCTGGAAAACTGCAACTACTGAGTGACTATGATCCTGTCTCTCTGGCGTTAATCAAATGCTTGGATTGCAGACCTGCTTTACTAGATATTTAACCGAGTACTTTAGATATTAACCGAGCCATATGAACACGGTTGCATGAATATACATTTTTGTGAGACCTATTATGTGATGATATATGATATATATAAAAATATGATAGATATTTATCATATATATGAAGTATCTTCCTTCAATAGTACATCATGATATTGTGGTGAACAAAACCATGGGCCTCAAACCATTTGATCAACTGGGTCCAGGGTTTTCCACTCAACCACATCAAAAGATTGAGGTTAAATGTGAACAAATCAGACTCACTCACCACCAATAGAATGTAGTCCAGGGGGTCTCCAAACATTTTGGTAAATAGAGCTATTCAAGTTATTTTTTTCCTGTTCACTGCAACATTACGGTTCTTTAGTACACCAAGTGAGGCGGAGGCATATACAGTGAAGCCAATCACCCATGGGGCTTCCCAGCCACTCGTCAGCCTGCAGCACAGTCAAGGGTCAAATCTAGTCAGCTACTCAGCTTTATGCTAGAAAAGAGTATCCTAGACTGCTAAGCCCCCTGGGAAGAGCTTTTTTCCCTTAATTCTCAATTCCTGACATTCCCAAATGTTAGAAGTCTCAATTTTGATCCTGACGTGTGACACGCGCGCACACACACACACATAAACACACTTCTTGCAGATGTTGACAGTGTTTTGCCACTCCTCATTGATTTGGTCTCCTCATTAATTTGGTCTCCTCCATCGCTAAAAGCTTATCATAACTTGCAGTAATGTTATTACCCATCCTGGTCTGCGTTTCAAATTGCACCCTTTTACCTACAGTAGGTATTGCACTCATTTATACCAGGGCTCGTGGAGCAAGTGTTTACAGTATATGGGTCTTTATGCCACAGCCCTGCAATTTGGGAATTGAAGAGCAGGGAATAATGCATCACAAGGCTGTTTACCAACAACATTGTTGTATTTGTGTTAGAGCTTGGCTACTAACGCCAGTGGATGGCATTTTCAAGTAATATCAGACAGCATTTACGTCTGAGTGTGTTGATATAGGATGATCTACTCTGTATGGCTGAGGGACTAGATATAGGATGAAATAGTATGTATGACTGAGGATCTAGATATAGGATGATACAATGTGTATTGTTCAGGGTCTAGATACAGGATGATATAGTGTATATTGTTGAGGGTCTAGAAATAGGATGACATAGTGTGTATTGTTGAGGGTCTAGATATAGGACGATATAGTGTGTATTGTTGAGGGTCTAGATATAGGAGGATACAGTGTGTATTGTTGAGGGTCTAGATATAGGATGATACAGTGTGTATTGTTGAGGGTCAAGATATAGGATGATGTAGTGTGTATTGTTGAGGGTCTAGATATAGGAGGATACAGTGTGTATTGTTGAGGGTCTAGATATAGGAGGATACAGTGTGTATTGTTGAGGGTCTAGATATAGGAGGATACAGTGTGTATTGTTGAGGGTCTAGATATAGGAGGATACAGTGTGTATTGTTGAGGGTCTAGATATAGGAGGATATAGTGTGTATTGTTGAGGGTCTAGATATAGGAGGATACAGTGTGTATTGTTGAGGGTCTAGATATAGGATGATGTAGTGTGTATTGTTGAGGGTCTAGATATAGGATGATGTAGTGTGTATCGTTGAGGGTCTAGATATAGGAGGATACAGTGTGTATTGTTGAGGATAGGCATTACCGAGGCTGGAGTAACAAGGCATAGCAGAGCAGCATTTTAGATCTCTCTGAGTGAGACATGGTTACAGGCCTATTTACAACAGGCTGACAAGACAGCACAAGATCAGCAGATAGCCTAGTGGTCAAGAGCAATGGGCCAGTAAAATAAATAGGTCACAGGTTCTAATCCCAGAGCCAACAAAAGGTAAACAAATCCAAAATCTGTTTTTGTGTCCTTGAGAAAGACACTTAACCCTAATTGCTCCTGTACCTCACTGTGGATAAAAGCCTCTAAACAGATCAACAACACAGCTGGCAGTCCTTCACTAGAATATGAAGCCCCACAGCTCAGCACAACAACACAGCAAGACATACAGAGTGGGGAAACATTCTGCAAAGGCATATTTACTGGTTCAACAACACAGCAACACATACAGAGTGGGGAAACATTCTGCAAAGGCATATTTAATGGTTCAACAACACAGCAACACATACAGAGTGGGGAAACATTCTGCAAAGGCATATTTACTGGTTCAACAACACAGCAACACATACAGAGTGGGGAAACATTCTGCAAAGGCATATTTAATGGTTCAACAATGGAGTACACAAGTCCGTAAGTCTCAGCACGTCCCGCAGTGCGTCGATTACAGCCCCTTTATGTGCATCATCATGACTGTGGACATGCATACACCAAAGCAAGCTTGTTATGAGAGATGTACTGAGATCTTCTGACATCCACACACAGGTGGTGCATTATCAAACAGGCTGAGATTTTCAGACTGTAGCCCTCAGATACTGTAGCTTTAGTACCCCTCCACGGGCTGTAGTACCCCTCCACCAGCTGTAGTACCCCTCCACCAGCTGTAGTACCCCTCCACCAGCTGTAGTACCCCTCCACGGGCTGTAGTACCCCTCCACCAGCTGTAGTACCCCTCCACCAGCTGTAGTACCCCTCCACCGGCTGCAGTACCCCTCCACTGGCTGCAGTACCCCTCCACTGGCTGCAGTACCCCTCCACTGGCTGCAGTACCCCTCCACTGGCTGCAGTACCTTATACTGGCTGTGTATTTCCTGAATTGACTGGAATGTAAATAGCATTGACCCCAACCCTAACAGGAAGACAAGTAGTAACAGCAACAATGTAGTAACAGCTGCTATTATTAAATGATCAGCTCCACTCCAGCCTGGCAAACAACCAATCACCCAACACCAGAGTACCCTGTTGCCCTGGAAGGGTCCACATTAACTCCTGTGTTTCCTTGCTCTGTATAAGCCTGTCCAAGGCACTGCTCTGTATAAGCCTGTCCAAGGCAGTGCTCTGTATAAGCCTGTCCAAGGCACTGCTCTGTATAAGCCTGTCCAAGGCACTGCTCTGTATAAGCCTGTCCAAGGCACTGCTCTGAACCCTAAAGCCATAATCTTTCATATGTTTTTCAGGTAAAGGTCACTTGGTGGACCATGAGCCTGGGGAAAGGGGCGGGAGATCTGGAACCTCTCTCACATTCATTGGCTGATGTGTGTGAGGACATGGCTGAGTTGAACCCAGCTGAACAACATGTCAGCACTCAGATCCAGACATCTGTCCCACAGAGAACAACGAGACCATGCTGCCCACTACATCAAGACATCCAAATTGTAACCTGCGTGGCTATACAATACCGCCCTCAGGACTCAGCTCATCTCCATTCACCTAGACAGCATTGCATATGCTGGACCTTTAAAGGAATGTATATTAGCACACCCTCAATGCTCATATCCCATCATCTTACATATTGACCACCAACCCCCAGCTGTCCCACCTCCAGTCCAGTCAGATTCTGGGTGTAGAATCTGACTGGACTCACTTACATGTAACATATCAGTCATTTAGCACTGAACTAGCACTGTTTTGTATCCAGAGCATCTTACAGTACTGAGTGTCTACATTTCCATACTGGCCCCCCGTGAGGATTGAACACATAACCCTGGTGATGGAAGCACCATGTTCTACTAACTAATCGACAAGAGAACCATGAGAGGGAATATCATAAGTGAAACACTGTGAACATGATGATAATGACCTCAGCGCATGTGTGTGTGTGCGTGTGTGTGTGCATGCGCGTGCGTGCGTGCGCGTGTGCGTGCGTGCGTGTGTGCGTGCATAGTTTCAGTTGATGGCTCAATGATAGATCCTCAGATCCTGGTTGCTTGTCTGCTGACATCACCAGTTGTCCTTGAGAAGATCCTGCGCTTCAATTCCCGAGGCACAGCCTCCTCAACCTACTGCTCTGTCTCATTCTGTAGCCTCCTCAATCCCCAGCTCTGCCTCGTCCTGTAGCCTCCTCAACTCCACTGCTCTGCCTCGTCCTGTAGCCTCCTCAACTCCCCTGCTCTGCCTCGTCCTGTAGCCTCCTCAACTCCCCTGCTCTGCCTCGTCCTGTAGCCTCCTCAACTTCCCTGCTCTGCCTTGTCCTGTCCCATTCATCTTTACTAGTGCTGTGATCCTTTGTTATATTTGCCCTCCAAGCTCCACTCTCCTGTCTTTCCCCAACTGTCACCCTGTCCACTCTCATTGGCCACTTCAAATAAACAGTCCAGTCCCATTGGCCATTGTGACTACACTGTCCTGTCTCATTGGAATTCTCCGCTATACATTCCCATTTTGTCCCCTTTTCTTCTACCAGCTCCCTTGTTCAGTCTGACCATCTTGGCTGCAGACTGCCCTGAGTGGTTAGTTTCACTATATGTAGATAGCATTGCTGCTGTATTATCTTTGTGTGTTTTTGTGAGCAGGGCAATATAAGTCTGTTGTGTTGCTCTGAAATACTAGAGGATAGATAATTAGCAGAGTGAGAATAACAGTCAGCTGATATGAACTCAGTTCAGACTCAACGCTTCAGGATTTAAATCTGCATTGTCATACTAATCCCTTTGCTGTGTGGAGGTGTGGAACAACGCCAACAGTTATTTTCTTTCTGCTACTACGTCCGGGACTATCAGCGATGGCATAGGCAGAAAATACAGCCAAGGATGAAAACTAAGTGAGCTACTAATCTGAGGCTAGCAATTTTTAGACTGCTGAACTCGCTCCCCAGCAAGTAGGATTGACTTATTTTCAAATATTGCATGGCTCAGATTTTGAACCAGGGCTGGTGAAAAAGGCAGTCTATAATCAAAACCCTTACCCATTTGTGTTAAATATTACCTGTAATTGCTTACAATAGTGATGAAAAAGACTTACGGTTTCCAAATTAAATAAAATTAGTTGAATACATGTTGCTGTTTAAATTAAGGAAAATACAGTCATTATTATTAATACCAAATGTGGAGGGCCAAACCACACCCCTATTAGCCTGGCAGTGAATCAACACACACACCTTTTGAGAGCAAAACAAACTACTTGATTGCTTTTAACTAGCAAGACAAAGCCAAAAAAGCATAAAAAATGCACTTAACTTCTGAGTACAGTAGATCAGCTAAGGTCCAACAGAACTTGTGTTCTTGGGACCACTGTCCTTCATGGCAACCAGGTGAATCTTCTACAGTATCTTGTCTTGTCCTTTCAACAGCATGGTCACCTCTTTTGGACAGCTACACCTGAACAGCCTTCACAGGTGGGTCCTAATCCATGGTGTCCGCTGGGTCCTACAGTCCATTAGGTTACTATCTGCTCACGTTTATCTGAAATGTATCACGGTTACTTTGGCATATTATCACAGAAGAAAAGCTTGTTCATTGAAATTACTTTTAGTAATGAAGTGAGTCTTAGCTCTCGGAATCCTGACATTTCTCACAGGGAAAATAGGACAATGGTTAGTAATACTCAGAGAAAAACACCATGAGTAGCATATCTCTTTGTTGTATTAGTCAATACAATGATGTCAATGGTTAGTAATACTCAGAGAAAAACACCAGGAGTAGCATATCTCTTTGTTATATTAGTCAATACAAAATCAATTCATGTAGGATAAAGGACAGAAACTCAGGTTGTTTTCTGAGGGAGAGATATTTTAAAACTTCTTTTGATGGCAGGTTTCAGTGTCTTCAATAAATTGTGAATTTACTTCTGAAACAAACAAATAAATAAACTTTGGTTGAAAGTTGTCATTTGTCTTATGTGTTTCATTGAAGTTGTATTATTCATTCTTCAGAAAACTAATGATCTAAAGGATCAAAATATTTGGTTCTGCTACATTCCACTAATGAACGTGACATTTACATTTTCGTCATCTTCCCCAGTCGTGAGTGCAGCATTTCAAGATACTGTAACTTTGAATATTATTTCTGAAGAACAAACTAAACTACAATATGAGGTGTGATTTCAGGTCATCCTGGTTTTCAGTGACCAATGTGCTATTAAGTTCACACTTACACCATGGGAAGGGAGGGTACAAAAAACCCTGAATTTGTCCCAGTTAGTTAGTTTAGTTAGCCCAGTGTTCAGAAATAGATCACCTTATATCTGGAACAGGGAACAGTTTAGGACCCAGACAATCACACCTTTAGAAAAACAGATATTGAGGAAATTTTAGATGACATTTGAAAATTTATGAACATTCATTAGTTCTGCTGAACATGGTTGAGTAGTGAAGGACATTGGTCTGTTCCTCAAAACAGGACACTGAAACTTTGACTAATTGGTTATAGAATTAGAGCTGGTACAGCATCAACAGCAGTACATCCCTGTTGACAACCCATTCTTCACATGTTATTGGAACTCCACAGCTACTTCGCCCAAATCCATACCCAAGATGGATTCTGTGGAAAGAAAAATGCTCTCGTGATTGTTTAAGTTCAGGAGCATGAATAATGTATTAGTGTTGTGTTATGCTGTAGCCGTGCCAACAGAACCAGAAGTCCAGACAGGAAGTGAGAATGCAGAGCTCACGGTTAGAAGTGTATCTGTTTGTGTGTATATATATATATATATATGTTTGTGTATGTCTGTTTCTGTATTGTGTGTGTGATATTCACATCTATGTGTACAAAGATGGTAAAAATATGTCCCAAGAATGTTTTTGCCAGGACCCCGCTATGGAAAATGTGGGGTTAAATTTAGAGAAAAACATATATTATATAACATAGGTTTAGACATTAGGTCTAGGTTATGTTTAGGCATACAATTTAAGTTATAGAGGATAAGGTAAGGGTTAGTGTCCAGGGATATGGAATAGGGAAGATATTTCTGGGTCCAGGATTCGGTCTCAGGTCCCCACAAGGATAGAAAGATGTACTGTCTGTGTGTTTACCACTGCGTCTAAGGCAAGTACCCAAAGAGGTGGCTTAACTCAAGGTCAGATCAGTGAGAGAGAGAGAGAGAGAGAGAGAGAGAGAGTGTATGCACGTGTATGCGTGTGTGTGTGTGTTAGTCACCGTGTCTTAGGAGACCTGGTAGATATGATTGACAGACAGACAAGACTCACTGAGGCAAAGAAATGAGGAACATCTTCCCAACACACAACTCTTATGAGAACACATACACACAGGCATGCACAAACACAAACAAGCACTCACCTACAGAAATACGCAGATACACACACACACACATAAACACACACACACACATACACAACCACACACACACACACACACACACATTCACACACACACACATACACAACCACAAACACACACACACACGCCTCCAGGCAATTGGAAAACAAGCTTATGCCCGTTCATGCTCAGAGGGGTTGAATAAATAATAATTAGCATTGGGGGAAAATCTGAAGAAATTACTAATGTTTAACTAATTATGCTAACATTATAGATAACCTTGAATAGATGTTTATCACAAGCTAGCATTAATATAAATAATGTTCTCTTGTGATAAACCACTCAAACACCACTGCAATTGAATTTACTACCTCAAATAGATTGAATTGTCTTCTACAATTGACATTGATAGGAATAAAACCCAGGTAACATACTCCAAGATAACTAACTCCCAGATAACTAACTCCCAGATAAGTAACTCCCAGGTAACAAACTCCCAGGTTATAACTCCAAGGTAAATAACTCCCAGGTAACTAACTCCAAGGTTATAACTCCAAGGTAAATAACTCCCAGGTAACTGATTTATGATTGGTCAGACTGACCTCCCTCTCTCCCTCACTCTCTATTAGGTTTGTACAGGTGTTGTGCATTGAT
>JACXGI010011643.1:0-24534 GCA_016801175.1 Esox masquinongy | reverse complement strand
CAGCCAGCCTCTTTAGCAATGACCTTTTGTGTCTTGCCCTCCTTGTGCAAGGTGTCAATGGTCGTCTTTTGGACAGCTGTCAAGTCAGCAGTCTTCCCCATGATTGTGTAGCCTACAGAACTAGACTGAGAGACCATTTAAAGGCCTTTGGAGGTGTTTTGAGTTAATTAGCTGATTAGAGTGTGGCACCAGGTGTCTTGAATATTGAACCTTTTTACAATATTCTAATTTTCTGAGATACTGATTTGGGGTTTTAGTTGTCAGTTATAATCATCAAAATTAAAAGAAATAAACACTTGAAATATATCAGTCTGTGTGGAATGAATGTATACATTATACAAGTTTCACTTTTTGAATGGAATTACTGAAATAAATCAACTTTTTCATGATATTCTAATTATATGACCAGCACCTGTATATCTGACTGGTGGAATAGGCACAAATTCATATATAGACATTCATATTGTTATTCACTCCATTTCCTCCTACCATTGTTTTCTTACATGACACATTACAGACAACTGACAAATAAACCAGCTAAATTAACTAAAATATTGAAAAATAGCTTTAATACACTGTCCACTTGTCAACTAAAACCACATACATGCATTAGTTCAAATGTTAATGAACCATAAAAATAAAAGTTATCTGTTCTTGTTTGTCAAAGTTAGCTGGCTAACCAATTCAACCTGTTTTATATTATAGCCCTCAGAACTAAATCACACAGGCAGCCCAATTCCTATTCAATTTATTTTTAGAGCTGATACGATTTGTAGAAAAGAAAACTATTTTGACAAAGACATCAGAATAGGTCCATGCCCCTCCTGAGAATTGAACCCGCTGCCTTGGAATTGCCAGTGGCACATGCAAAGATAGTGAGCCACAAGCAACCTACACACGACTCAGTATGTATATCCCATCTAGTAACTGACTTTCCACACATGCATCCATAATCCATCTACATTCAAAAGCACCACAGAGATAAGTTCCTTTACCTATCTTACTATGCACAACACATCGCTGGGAACCCTGGTCAGAATATGTACACTTCAGAAAATGGGAAATAAGAAAGGTATTTTAGATATTGCCCTTGTACTTTCAGACAAGGGCAATATCTGAAGACAACTCTGCTAAGGGAAGATCTACCGCAGTCGATTAAATTCAGCTCAATCGAGAGACCAGTTTCTCATCCTAACTGCTGACTGACAGTTAATCTGACAAAACTAATTTGATCGTAATTAACAAAGATACGCAGTAATTGCTATACAATATTGAAATGCGTTGGGGCCTCTAGACAGCTTATATTTGCTTAAAATACATAATAAATAAAAATGTCTCTATCCATTCATTCATTATTGGCAGTATTAAAAACTATTTATATGCACTTCGGGGGCAATTAGAAATTTCATAGCTAAACTAACAGTACTGTATTACATTTTTCTATTTGTTTTGACAGTGATATATTGTTATTTTCTTGTGATTTTGTTTCATCGTATATCATGTTAATAATCTCTATAACAAGCATTTGTTTTGGTTAAAATGTATTTCACACAGGCAGCCCAATTCCTATTTATGTATTTTTTGAGCTGATTTGATTTGTAGAAAAAAAAAACTATTTCTATGAAGACACCAAAATAGGTCCATGCTCCTCCTGAGAATTGAACCCGCAGCCATGGAAATGCCAGTGACACATGCAAAGTTAACGAGCCACAAGCGACCCACACATGACTCTGTATGTATATCCCATCTAGTAACTGACTTTCCACACATGCATCCATAATCCATCTATATCCCAAAAGCAACACTTTGGGGCCTTTAGACAGTTTTTACTTGATAAAAATTACAGATTAAATTAAGATTCATCCATTCATCTTTGGCTGTATTAAAAACAATTTATATACACATACACTACTGTTCAAATGTTTGGGGTCACTTAGAAATGTCCTTGTTTTCCAAGAAAACATATAATGAAATGAGTTTGAATAGGAAATACAGCAAAGTCAATAGGAAATATAGTTAATGTCAAGGTTAGAAATAATGATTTTTAATTAAAATAATAATTGTCCTCTTTGTTTCTGGACATTTTGAGCCTGTAATTGAACACACAATTGCTCATGCTCCAGATACTCAGATGATTGCTGATAATGGGCCTCGGTATGCCTATGTAGATATTCCATAAAAAGATCTGCCGTTTCTAGCTAAAAGAGCCATTTACAACATTAAAAATGTCTACACTGCATTTCTGATCAATTTGATGTCATTTTAATGGACAAAAAAATCTGCTTTCCTTTCGAAAACAAGGACAATTTCTAAGTGACCCCAAAATTTTCAACGGCATATATATATATATATATATATATATATATATATATATATATATATATATATATGCCCTCTTTAACTAACAAACAGATAAAATGAATGAAGGTGGAATGCAAGTCAATTAATACTGTACCTGATTTTACCTGTAAGGAACACACACCTGACAAAAAGCTATTTTCACATCCAGGACAGGTTCACTGCAGTAATAGAAGAAATGCCTGCTCATAAATACCTGCAAGATAGAAACAGAAAAGAGAAAATAGAATTGAGATTATAAGTCTGTTTCTATTTATTCACACTTCTTTTACAAGTCAGGTACAGGAGACGGGGTATAGCCTAATGGTCAGAGCAGATGACTGGCAACTGAAAGGTTGCTAGATTAAACCACTGAGCAGACAAGGAACTGTTCTGTTCCTGAGCAAGGCTGTAAGGCAGTCAACCCTAATTGCTCCCAGGTCATTGCTGTTAAGAACAATATGTTCTGAGTCAACTTTTCTGGTAAAAAAAAAATCTGTGTGTACAATAGTTAACTTCTATGGTCATTTGGGATGACAGTGACATTACATTTTTTATAAGAGAGCACAAAGCTATTCGGGACCAGGCAAGAGGAGATCAGCAGACATTTTGGGGCCTTGGCCAGGGCTTGAGTGAATTGATTGATCAGCACATTCCTATAGATTATATTTCTATACCACAACCTACTGTACTTGCACTGATGAGCCACATAGCAAATCACATAACAATAAAAAAACAGAACTGTATGCCAAACATACAGGCAGCTCCCACTTTTCTCCTAACATAAATACATACTAAATACTAACGGCTCAAACAAATAACAATTTATCAACAAAAACATTATATCTGTTTGAAAAAAACAAAGAAAGTGTAGCCTCAAATCCAGCAGTTCTAAGTTTCTCCAGAATGTGGGCTGATGAACTGAAAGTCTTGATCTCAATAACAACACACCTAATTTATTGATGAAGTCTGTTCATACAGTAGGATACCGTTACAAATTTGTCAAAGAGGCCTGATGACACACAGGTTGAGATACTATATTATTTCTAATGGATAAAGAATGTATTCAAAAGAGGTTTACTGCCATGCTGATTCCTTGCCACAGCACAAAGCAGTGTGATTCATGTGTTCCATGTAATATACAGGTTAAAAAAACAATTCTAAGAATAGCTAGGTAGAGTCATCCAGGAGTCAAACAGAAAATGCTAATTTATGCTGATTACTTCTTGGTATATGCTTAAAGCATATTTGTCTCCCCTGCCTCACCCCCATGAGAAACCTTAACTAAAACGTTTTTTGATATAGCCTGTAATCAGGAAACTATAATAAGAGAAGGGCATTACATTTCAGGTACTACGCAACATTCAAATAGCAACAACCAATTACCCAAATTGAGGCACCTTTAAATTCCTTCATGGGTATTCAATAGTCTACAACTGGCTCAATTGTTTTTTTCAATGAACAGTATAATGACATTATTATATTAGGTACTAACCACTTCCACTAAATCCAATATAACCTCTCTCAGGCTATGTGCATCCCTATTTGCTAATAGACCATACTACTTTTGACCAAGGCCTATAGGGTTCTGGTCAAACGTAGTGAGGTAAAGGAATGCCATTTGAATCAACAGTATGTCAAGGCTGCTTGGCCGCCCAATCCATTTCAAACTGCAGAGAAGACAAAGTGGACACTGCAGCCTTTTTGAAACCCATCCACGGATGAGGTACAATGAGGCTGTCGGGGGAAGAGAGAGGGGGGCAGTGGCTGAGAGGAGACCAGGAGAGGTAATGGAGTCAAAGGGGATCATACAAAAAGGCAGGGATGGTACTTCCTGCCAGATGATACTTGGAAAACGCAGGAAAAGAGGAATAGCAGGATGGAATTGGAGGGGATGGAGGGAGTGGGCTGAGGAATAGAAATGCAGAGAACAAACAAGAAAGATGAAAAAAAACTCCCACGTCCCTCTCTTATCTAGAAAGAGCCATCCACTGAAAGCCATGTTCTTTTTGCAGGCCAGTGAAATAGAATGACATTATGAATGAACATTACGTAAAAGGTGTCATTCTATGAATTACACAGAATAATGCAGTTTTCTTGTGCATGTATTTTCCATGAAGTGCATTACAGGATTGTGTAGCCAACGGAATCAACTAATATAAAAACAAATACAACATTATACAACCAATATGATAGAATAGAACTGAATATAAGATAATAGAAAATAATGTGATATCATATTTACTTAATGTGTATTTTTATCGTCAACTATATTGATAGTTATTGTATCAATATCATTCACGAATGAAAGAAAGAAAAACCAACGTTGTTATGCCATGAAATGAAATAGCTTTGGCAGTGTAATCTTCAGTCTCGCTAGCAATTGCTCAATTCTCATGACTACTCCAAGTAGTAAGTTAGTAGATACTAGTAAGCGTCTTAGTGGCTAATAAGCTGTTAAAACAGCCAGTGGCAAAAGCCATATAGTTCATAGATGCGATTCGTGGTGGAGGTAAACTTAATAGCAAATGTTAGTCAGTTTAACACAATGCTTAATTGTGTCTAGCAAAATTTTCAAACTTGGCGTGATGTGTGACAAAATGTTTAAAAAAAGGTTAAACAAAATGCATCAATAATAATAATAATTAAAGCTGCACGCAGCATTTAGCGGGTTTCAGCATTGAAGCTACTACTAACCAGATTGCACATTGTTTTCAACTTATATCCATAGTTGCAAGCAATACGACATTTGTGGTTTTTCCTTTCCTATTGTGCCCCCATGTGGCCAACTTGAAACATCATTCACACACTGTAAAATCACAACCCTGATCATGGGTACCAAATGTAATCTCACTGAGTGACAAAGAACAACAGACAGTGTTATGGCTATTATGCCACCACTGTTTGGCCAAACTGAATGTACTTCCATGTCCTGAAAACTTGCAATATAACATTTACCTCAAATGGTATTATAATACAATTTTCTGCATCAGGTAAATATGGAGACTTCAGAATTCTGACACTATCAGAACAGTACAACACCTTAAGCACCAAACAATGTAACTAGGAAGATGTTTGAATTTTCAGAATGTATTAAATGCAGCCTAATTGTATGGTAAATATAACTGAATGGAAGTTTATCAGTCTTCCCCAGCGTAGAGCATGTTAATGAATTTGACTAACAGCTTGTTGTAAGATAAAGATGTGGTCAGAAGGTATGTTTACTTCCATCATCATTTTCAAAAGGTATGTTTACTTCAGTATGTGTATTAACATGAATGATTAAGCGAAGTATTTCTCTTAGAATTGTTTAATTTTGATGATCAAAAGACTATTACAGGTGGCAACAATAATACCAACACCTTTCTAGATTTTCATTTATCTGGAAAATACCCTCCGTATTCTTACTGTAAAAATATGTTGACTTTGGTAGGGCATGGGCATATAGCCTACGTACCCATGTGTTATTGTTGAATTACATCTCAGATTTCATATTAATTTAACTGCCATGTCTACAATTTAAAGGTGCAATTGATAAGTTTAGCCCTCAGTTAGAGATGACATTGTAGAAACAAATGAAAACAGAAATTACTTAACTACTGAAAATAAATTATCTACTGAGGCTTGAACACATAACACCCTCTCTACCAAAAGCAAATTTTTAATAGCAAAATCATTGGTTATAATGTTACCAGAATTATATAATGTGAACTAACGCTAGCTTAGACTGAGGCTCTTCTAGCAATTATTTTTGACGGAATATTCATGGCAAAGTTGCATTCCACTAAACATTTGCTTACATTAGTAAGTCATTGTACAACTGAAAACAGAGAATTAATTTAGCTACATGAGCATAGACTGGCTGCCAAGGCTTGAACATACATTCACAGCGGTACTGCAGAGTTTTTCCGCAAAAAGTATCCAATGTACATTACAGTGGAGGGATGGAAAATAAGGCCTTTACACACTGCATTGTCCCAGGCTAAGACTGGCCCCGGGTTAGCTTAGCCTGTGTTCACACGAGTTTATTAACCCTGGGCTAAGGCTTAACCCTAAGCAAAGGATTCACACTTGTGTTCCTAAGCCCTGGGCTAACGGACAAATACGACACAATACCATTTTACTTTTATTTTAAGCTGCAAAGTTTTGTTCTCTCTAGCATGCGAATAATGTTACAGTAGCCTACATCACTGACACATGATCAATGTTACGCTACTACGATTCAATTAACGACTTCATGACATCGATTAAGATGCCCACCCTGTGCCACCCTTGCTTGAACAACTTTGTCAGAACTATGCAAAGAAAGAGAAAAACATTAGTCAACCTTCATTCTTTCGACATATTTGCTGGATTTACATCCAAAGCAAGCTGCAATAACTACTTTGCTAAGATTTAGCAGGTACAATGAAACGACAAAACTTTGCAGAGTGAAAGGACCAAAACAGATGAGGCTGTTGGTAACGGTGCGCATCACAAGCGTATGTAAATTAAGTGAAAGGGCAGGTTTTGTGTTTGGACAATAAACGTTCTATGGTTTTGTTCTTGACCCCGTTTCACACTGGTTATTTTGTCACCGTTTTTCTGGGGCTATCCCTGAAAAGTTGGTGGCTAACCCTGCTCCAGAGCATGGCCAGCTAGCCCTAGGCTAAGGGTGGTGCTTTCCCACTTCAAAACATGCAAGTGTGAACACTTGCTTAGCCCTGGGCTTAGGAAGCACTTAGCCCAGGGCTTAGGATTCTCTTAGCCCTAGGCTAAGGTGCCGTGTGAACACGTCTAGTGTGGTTGGATGTATTACACAATCAAGCTCCAAAGCAAATGAGCACAAGCAAATAAAAAACAATAACATCAAAATAGGATTTTTTTTATATTATATCATGTTCTCTACATTGGCTTACATAAGCTCTAACCATTTCTCAGTGTGCTCCACCTTATAATATTCTTTAACCTATATAAAGTATTATTGAAATTGTAATTTTGTTTCATTTATCATATCCCCCACAGTTTTTCCTTTGAAAAGGTAGCCTACACAACACAAATTATAGACACACCAAAGACCTTTATTTTGATGGCAACATATGAAAATCAGAAGTATTATTGTTGCTGATTAATCTCTAATGTAGAGTCTTACTGTTGCTACCGAAATTAAATAAATAATAGGTCTGCAAGTATAGAGCAGTATAGTTGTTTTGAATGGATTTATTAGTGCAATTCGTTTAATGCCAACTCCATTACATGAACCGTATACGATCATTTGCATGGATATCGTGGAGGTGGTAACAGCAGGCCACAATCAATGAAGTGCGGTTACTTAATCACAGAATTCGCAAACTCCTCTTCAATTTCGCAGTTCGAAATCGAACCTAAACATTTTCGAACTAGAATCGAAATCGGTACACCCCTATATCCGCATGTCAGTGTATTTTCTAAGCCCATACAGCGTAATTGAAACGACAAAGAAATCTTACCCTCTTGAAAGTCATTAGCCCCTGGACAACTTTTATCCATGGCAGCTACATTTATCTACTACCTTGCTGGTTAAAATGAACTATTAGTTGGTTACAGTCCTGACCTGCTTACCTGTCAAGTAAATACAGGTCAGTAACCAAAACAAACATGTTGTATGGGCATTTGATTTCTAAAGTGGGGCACTTCATCCTACTTAATGACGAATAGTAACTTCAGCACGATGGACGCAAAGCTAATAATTCTAGGATGTATGGCTGCCTAATCCTATGGGCTTTTAGGCTATTGTCATTCGACGTAACCATCCCATATTCACAGTGACAGTGGAATAAAGCGATTTAACAAGAGGCTTACAACACTAGTAATTACAGAAACATGAAACCATGGCGAATGAAACCATCAAGGATGTACAGTACCATTATGCATAACAGGACTCAGCAACACAAATATACATTGCAAAGCCCAAATCAATGACATTACAGGTACCAAAGAAACAAGAACTTACAAAAACGATGTTCCTTCGACGCTGTAAGCCAGGTGTACTTTTCGTACTTGATCGATTGAAAGTGCCACTCAAATCCTTTCCCTGTCTGGGACAGAGCTGCTAGGTTGGGGGTTGGTTCCTCGCAATTTCTAGCTTTTCTCAAAAAAGGCTTTGCCCGTAAATCCGCCACCAAATCTATTTCTTCTCCTCCATTACACGTTAAGAAACAACTGGGCGCTAAACAAAAAAAAAATCTAAACAAAAACTCTAACAGAAAGAACTGCATCTACTACATCCTTACCCTGAACGGTTGCTAGTTGGGAGTTTGGTCGACCCTTCCTCAAAATTTCCATGTTTTCCCGAAAAAGGCTTTGCCAGTAAATCCGCCACCAAATGCAGTTTTTCTCCTCCATTGTGCGTTAAAAAGACAACAGGGTTTTAGTACAAATCTAAACAAATAATCTAACGCAAAGCACTATATCTAACAATCTAAACCTCACTAAAGAAAGTTAAAATAAATCTTAGATATTCCTACATTATGTCCTAACTTGTTTATTCTCAATTAGTTAGCAGGCTCTCCGATCACACCACCTGAAAAATGCGCACGTAGGCAAGCTAGATGACTGCTACATGCCAAAGAACAGGCTCATTATGGCGAACTCAATCTGGTTGGTTGAAGAATATGACAATCAACAACCTCCTCCCTATTTGCTTCAACAGAAGATGGGATTCACTCGAAATTCTATAGGTCTCAGGATAGATTTTCACCCGGAGACAGCACATGTGGAAAATCTGATTGGATAAAAGCTCTGATTTATCTGAGCTGCACTGGAAACAGTACAACCGAGGGAGAGAAAAGCAATGAAACTACGTCAGTGGACTGATGGAAACGAACTTTGTAAAATACATCTAGTGTTAATGAAAATATATATTAAATTATAAAAATATAATTTTCTGATTCTGATATCACTAGGCCAGCAAAAAAGGCCTCTGGTCAGCAGCAGTTTCGAAAAATATCTTCTTGTACACCAAATAATAACTTAATCAAGTCGTCAATGTTTTGCAATTATTAGCGACATAAAATGTGAACTAGTTTGTCATTAATTATCATTTCTGAAATTTCCGACGTAGTTAAAAAATACAACCACATTCCCAATTATCGTCTAACCTGCTATTTTGTTCAATTGCATTATATTTTGTTTTTATTGATGTTGCAAATGGCCTACCTTATTTGCGTCCCGGGAAAGAAAAAAGACTGATCAACTTAACATTACATGATGTCTGGTCTGTCGCACATGTGGTATTTCACAATTTGCAACTTATATGCTAAAGATTGTTTATCAAACAAAGTCAAATACAGGTGACTCAGAGACAGGAAGGTAATCAAGATTTGAACTTCCGGTCAGATTGGTGAATCGTCTTGTTCAACCATCTTTGATCGCAGACATTTGGTCCCAGAATTCAGTGGAATGAAAACAAAAATGGCTGCACACGTAAACAGTAATTAGCCAACCAAGCTCAGCATAACCTTCATAAAGGTGTTTTTCATTGATCGTATTTGTCCATTACTAAATATGCAAGAATTGGAATTCATTATTTTTCACCATCTTTAGTGAAATAGTGAATAATCACATAAATAAAGGCATTATTAACGCACAAACCATTGTCTGCTGGTTAGCATATGTTTTGTTGATAAGACAAGTGGAGTGATCCTCAGGAAAATAACACATCTTAGAAGGTTGCTCAATAAATATTCAGTATACTCTTTAACAGTGCTACTGCCCTAAATAGTTTCAAAATATAATTTTAACCAGTTGAAATCAGAATACTGCTCCATATCTAATAAGCAACATGGTGTTTATGGGCTGCTGTGGTGGCAATTTTTGTTGTCATACAATTCTGGAATTGTCAGTGCATACTGAAATAATATGCATTAAGAAATCACGCTGAGGGGCCTTCAGTGATATTTTAAAATGTACTTGTGAAAAGGTTTAAATATGTCATTTGATGCTACAGAGGTAGCGTTTGAAACATTTTTCACAAATTCAGAATTGCTGAAAAACAATTACGGCCGACTTAATGGGTCCCAATTGCAAATATGTTCCTTGGGAGGAGATGGACTTATATACCTCTTTTCAAGATTTTATTTTAAACATGGTGAGCGTGGTGAGCATGCAAATGTGGGGAACCTCAATAGCGCGACCGTGTGGTTGATAAAAAAATCCTTGCAATCATTTTTTCCGTATGGTCCTTGTCAACATACGTACCAAGTAGAATTATTATACTATTATCCTTGTAGGAGATGTCTATATATGTGCAAAACCACGCCCCCTCACATGTTCATTGGTCAATAGCATCCATGTTTTTTGACATAATGGTCTGGCTGATATAACTTTTGAAGACCATGGTCCCCAGATCCCAAATATCAAAGTACGTGAAGATCGGAGATTTGGTGCCAGAGGCGTTAATTTTTTAGTGTTTTTCACAAATTCAAAATGGCCGTCAAACCATTAAAGCGAAGTTAATCAGTCCCAATGGCAAATATGTTCCTTGAGAGGAGGTGGACTTATCTACCTCTTTTCATGGCTGTATCTCAAACAGAGTGAGTATGGTGACCTTGCTAATGTAAAAAATGTCAATAACGCCACCGTGTGGTTGATAAAAAAATCCTTGCAGTCATCCTTGCAGAATTATTATACTATTATCCTTGTAGGAGATGTCTATATATGTGCAAAACCAGGCCCCCTCACATATTCATTGGTCAATAGCATCCATGTTTTTTGACATAATGGTCTGGCTGATATAACTTTTGAAGACCATGGTCCCTAGATGCCAAATATCAAAGTATGTGAAGATCGGACATTTGGTGCCAGAGGAGTTAATTTTTTTGTGTTTTTCAAAAATCCAAAATGGCGGAAAATCCATCATGGCGGACTTTATGGATCCCAATGGCAAAAATGTTCATCATGAGGAGATACACCTATGTACCAATTTTCAAGACTCTAGGTCACAAGGGGTGGGCGTGGTGAGCTTGCAAAAAGTGCAAATTTGGAGGCTTGTGACAGCGCCACCATGAGACCGACATGCATGGCACTGCACCAGAAGTTGCGGCCCTTGGCCCTTTACTACCATAAAAATTTTAGCAGCTTTAAGCCATTTAATCTCACGGGAATTTGCAAAAAACACCTTTTTTTGCCGGAAGAATAATAATAACTAGACAAGTACATTTCCTGAAGAAAATCTGGTGTGCTTGCTAGTTGTTTAAAAAGTATTTATGGTTTGAAATAGTGTTTACCTATCGAAAGGTTTGCAGACTGTATTTTTTAAGGCTCAAGAGATACTGTTGGTGAGGGTAATTAGCATAAATTAGCATACATGACATAGTTAAAGCTAATAAAAGTGTTACCAATGACAGATCTCATGCCTGTTGATCGAACGGTTCAAAATATACAGCCTAGTAGTTAATTAACACTAAGTATGCTAATTAGCATATGTAATATCGACAACCATTTCAGAATTTGCAGTGGGGATAGCTTAAACGTGTGAAACATTGTCAATTTTGTGCCTGTTGCTCGAGCGGTTCATAAGTTACAGCCTAGTAGTTAATTTACGCTAATTACGCAAATTTGCATATGTAAAATCAAAGAACTTTTCCTAATTTGAAGGAGGGATAGCCTAAACTGGTAAAACATAAGTTGGTTTCGTGGTTGTAGATTAAACGGTTCAAGAGCTACAGCGTAATAGTCAATTCACGCTAATTACGCAAAGTAGCATACGTAAAATCAATAAGCATGTCAGTACATTAAATGGAAACAATCAAAACTCTTGAATGAGAATCAGTTTCATGTCTGTAGCTTGAACGGTTGAAAAGATACAGCCTAATGGCTAATTATGTAAATTAGCATATGTTAAATCGATAAATGTTTCCTAATTTGAAGTAGGGATAGCCTAAACTGGTGTAAAAAAGTTGGTTTTGTGTCTGTAACTCGAACGGTTCAAAAGATACAGCCTAAAAACAAATTAATGCTGAGTTCGCTGATCAACATAGGTAAAGATACAGCCTAATAGCTAGTCAACACTAATTATGCTAATTACGCTAATTAGCATCTGTAAAATCAATAAACGTGTCAGTAAATTTAATGGAAACAGTCAAAATGAGAATCAGTTTCATGTCTGTAGCTTGAACGGTTGAAAAGATACAGCCGAATGGCTAATTAATGCTAATAATGCAAATTAGCATATGTTAAATCGATAAACGTTTCTTATGTGAAGTAGGGATAGCTTCAACTGGTGTAAAAATTTGGTTTCGTGTCTGTAGCTTGAACGGTTGAAAAGATACAGCCTAATGGCTAATTAATGCTAATTACGCAAATTAGCATACGTAAAATCGATAAACGCTTCCAAATTTGAAATAGGGATAGTCTAATCTGGTGTAACAAGGTGGTTTCATGTCTGTAGCTCGAACGGTTTAAAAACAGTTAATTAACGGTAATGCTATTTAGCATTTGTAAAATCAATTACCGTTTCATAGTTTGCAATAGGGATAGCCTAAACGTGTGAAACAAAGTTGGTTTCATGTCTGTAGCTCAAACGGTTCTAAAAATACAGCCTAATTGCTAATTTATGCTAATAACGCTAATTAGCATAAGTAAAATCGATAACCATTTCTTAATTTGCAGTGGGGTAGCTTAAACGTGTGAAACAAAGTTGGTTTTGTGTCTATAGCGCGAACCGTTCAACAGAAACAGCCTAATAGCGAATAATGCTAATTACGCAAATTTCATACGTAAAATAAATTAACGAGTCATTTTATGAACAGGGGATAGCTAAACTAGTGAAGCAAAGTTGGTTTCAAGTCTGTAGCTTTAACGGTTGAAAAGACACAGCCTAATGGCTAATTAATCCTAATTACGTAAATTAACATTTGTTAAATTGATAAACATTTCCTAATTCTAAGTAGGGATGGCCTAAACAGGTGCAAAAAAGTTGTTTTCATGTCTGTAGCTCAAATGGTTCAAAAGATACAGCCTAATAGTACATTAACAGTAATTACACAAATTAGCATATGTAAAATCAATTACTGATTCTTAATTTGCAGTAGGGTAGCTTAAACGTGTAAAACAAAGTTGGTTTCGTGTCTGTAGCACGAACGGTTCAACAGAAACAGCCTAACAGATAATTAATGCTAATTACGCAAATTGCATACGTAAAATTAATTATTGTGTCATTATATGAACAGGGGATAGCTAAACTGGTGAAGCAAAGTTGGTTTCATATCTGTAGCTCGAACGGTTCAAAAGTTACAGCCTAATTGCTAATTAATTCTAATTATGCAAATTAGCATATGTAAAATCGATAAACGTTTCCAAATTTGAAGTAGGGATAGCCTAAACTGGTGCCACAAAGTTGGTTTCGTGGCTGTAGCTCAAACGGTTTAAAAGATAAAACCTAACAGTTAATTAACGGTAATTACGCTAATTAGCATTTGTAAAATCAATTATCGTTTCATAGTTTGCAGTGGGGATAGCCTAAACATGTGAAACAAAGTTGGTTTCATGTCTGTAGCACCAACGGTTCAAAAGATACAGCCTAATAGTTAATCAACACTAATTATGCAAATTAGCACTAATTAGCATACGTAAAATCAAGTACCCTTTCATAAACTGCAGTGGGTATAGCCTAAACGTGTGAAACAAAGTTTGTTTCGTGTCTGTAGCTCAAACGGTTCAAAAGATACAGCCTAATAGTTAATTAACGGTAAATACGCTAATTAGCACACGTAAAAGCAATAAGGGTTTCATTATATGAACTCGGGATAGTGTAAACTTTTGAATGACAGTCAGTTTTTTTTCTGTAGCTCGAACGGTTCAAAAGATACAGCCTAAAAACAAATGAATGCTGAGTTCGCTGATCAACATAGGTAAAGATACAGCCTAATAGCAAGTCAACACTAATTATGCTAATTAGCATCTGTAAAATCAATAAACCTTCCATCATATGAACTGGGCATAGGCTAAACATGTGAAACAAAGTTGGTTTCATGTCTGTAGCACAAAAGGTTCAAGAGTCATTCTGTTATACCCTAACGATGTAAATTAGCAATTATACAGTAAATTGTTTATAAACATGTCATAGAATTCTTATTTAGGATAGCCTCAAACCTTTTAATTTGTTATTAAAGGTTGATACAGAGGTAATACAGAGGTTTCAATTTTGAATTGAAACCTCTGTATTACTTTGGCTCTCATTGAAACATATGTTAATTTATGCAAGATTTGTATGTTAATTATTACAAAAGTAAAAATAGTATCAAAAATCTGAAAACAAGCAACTCGAGTTGGGCCAGACTGAACATCTTGGCGTTGGTTTGGACTTGACAGCTTAAAAAGTGTAAGAGGAGATGCGTCTAGAATTTTAGACTAGGTTCTCATTGAAACCCATGTTAATTTATGCAATATTTGAATGTCTATAATTACAAAAGTAAACATAGTATCAAAAAACTGAATACAAGCAACTCGAGTTGGGCCAGACTGAACATCTTGGCATTGGTTTGGACTTGATAGCTTGTAAGAGGAGGAGATGCGTCTAGAATTTTTTACTTTTTTACTATTCAAGTCTGTGGACACTTTTTCCCCATTGAAATACATTGGTGGCTCATTTAAATATTGATATAGTTTAAAAAGTATAATAGCTATCAAAAAAATCTGCTCAAGCAACCCGAGCATGTGGGACGTTTTGGAGTTGGCTTTGTGTTTATAGCTTTGACCGTTTAGGCTGTAGAGCTGGAGGAATAATAATAATAATAAGTAGTATGGGAGAAACCTATAGTTGTGCTTTGCCTTTGGCAAGCACACATAATAATAATAATAATAATAATAATAATGAACCGGAACAAACACAATAGGGTTTCACCAGTGAACTGCTGAAACCCTAATAATCCATGAGGTGTGGTGGGTGAACAACAGAATATAAACAACTAAACAGTGATAAGAAACAGGTGCGTCCTCGGGATGCACTGCTGCCATCACTCTCCTGCCGGTGGTTAATTAATCGGCGAGGTGGAGTGGCGGAAAGGAAGGGGAGCTGCGGTGCCACGCGGAGCAGACGTTACATTTACATTCTTTCCCCAATGGTTTGAGAGCTATCTTATCTGTACAACTAGAGACATACTGTAGGATATTGTATTGAAATCTTGAAATGACAGTCACAAGGATAGCATTAGTGTTTGTCTCCCTGGAATATTAGCCAGAAAACAACTTAAACAACTACCTTTGTCTGAATCATCTTCTCACTACCGCTAGAGTAGGTTGTCTGGGGGAATCACATAAGCAGACACAGAACAAATATTAAAGATTGAAAGGGAGACAGTCAGAGAAAAAAGCAACTGACATAGTGTGAGAGACAAAAAGAGACAAAAAAGAGGAAGCTAGCATACTCATTCAAACTCCTGAGGTTCCGATAATACTTAAACCCCAATGAGAATTTCACATAGACTGTCACATTTGAATCTCAATCACTAGAAAATTCTCATTAATTCTTGATTCTCATCATTATCAGCTATTCAGAGAGGACTATTAAAACATACAGCTTTGGAAAAAATTAAGAGACCACTGCAAAATGATCATTTTCTCTGGTTTTACTATTCATAGGTATGTGTTTTGAGTAAAACGAACATTTTTGTTTTATTCTATAAACTACTGACAACATTACTCCCAAATTCCAAATAAAAATATTGTCATTTAGAGTATTTATTTGTAGAAAACAACAACTGGTCAAAATAACTAAAAAAGGATGCATTGTTTTCAGACCTCAAATAATGCAAAGAAAACAAATTCATATTAATTTTTCAAGAACAAAATACTAATGTTTTAACTTAGGAAGAGTTCAGAAATCAATATTTGGTGGAATAACCCTGATTTTTAATTACAGCTTTCATGTGTCTTGGCATGCTCTTCACCAGTCTGTCACATTGCTGTTGGGTGACTTTATGCCACTCCTGGCACAAAAATTCAAGTAGCTCAGCTTTGTTTGATGGCTTGTGACATCCATCTTTCTCTTGATCAAATTCCAGAGGTTTTCAATGGGGTTCAGGTCTGGAGATTGGGCTGGCCATGACAGGGTCTTGATCTGGTTGTCCTCCATCCACACCTTGATTGACCTGGCTGTGTGGCATGGAGCATTGTCCTGTTTGGAAAACCAATTCTCAGAGTCGGGGAACATTGTCAGAGCAGAAGGAAGCAGGTGTTCTTCCAGGATAACCTTGTACTTGGCTTGATTCATGCGTCCTTCACAAAGACAAATCTGCCCTATTCCAGCCTTGCTGAAGCATCTCCAGATCATCACCGATCCTCCACCAAATTTCACAGTGGGTGCAAGACACTGTGGCTTGTAGGCCTCTCCAGGTCTCCATCTAACCATTAGACGACCAGGTGTTGGGCAAAGCTGAAAATTTGACTCGTCAGAGAAGATGACCTTACTCCATTCCTCTACGGTCCAATCCTTATGGTCTTTTGCAAACTTCAGCCTGGCTCTTCTTTGCTTCTCATTGATGAAGGGCTTTTTTCTAGCTTTGCCCGACTTCAGCCCTGCCCCTAGGAGCCTGTTTCGAACTGTCCTCGCCGTGCACTTCACCCCAGCTGCTGTTTGCCATTCTTTTGTAGGTCACTTGAGATAATTCTAAGGTTGTTGAGTGACATTCAAATGAGTTGACGGTCATCTCAGTCAGTGGACAGTCGTTTCCCTCTGCCAGTCTGTAGCTTTGTTGTCCCCAATGTCTGTTGCTTGACCTTGTTCTTATGAACCGCTGTCTTTGAAATTTTCAGGATGGAATCAACCTGACGCTCACTGTATCCCTCTGCCAGTAAAGCCAGAATTGAACCCTTCTTTTCCTCACTCAAAGCTCTTCTTTTCAACTCTTTTGTCATGCGGAATAGTTATTTTTTAATTCAAATTACCTTTGAGGTACTACTTGCACTGTTTTTGCCATCCAGCTGGTCCTATTGCAAGAGGATAGTGATGACCACAGCAGTGGTTTTTAGACTTTTCCTTGTAAAATTAGATTTGGTTCAGGTAATCACCTAATCAGTACCTCATTAAGTAAAATGAGGTGTGCCTGTGTTGGAATTTAACAGACACTGGAATGGAATGGATGCCATACATGTAGAGATGCTGATTTAAGAAAAATTAGGAGTGGTCTCTTAATTTTTTTCCAGAGCTATATATACCTTGAATAAAAGTAGCCCACATTTATGAATACACATGTTTCTGTTACACTAACTACAGTGGACAGCATACAGACAATTATAGCACACTGCATGCTATCCATTTATTAACATATAAATCCATTCTGGCAAATCATGCGTGACACCAGTGCTTCCTGGGAAAAATAGCTAGACCACTTACTGAACTGACAGAAAACGCAGAGTCATTGCATTACATTACGTAAGTCATAACAGTGCAATGACAAATGTATGTGAGGTCAGAAATGCAGGCTGTTGATGGTATCTTTCAGAAATTGAAGGCAAAGTGTTTATAGAACAAGTACCAACATTGCACTGAAACCAGACCAGGAACTCTGAAGATAGGGGCAGATGCAGAGGTCAGATAGCACAGAGTAAGATGGATGACAAGCAATTCGCCTCAGCTGCCTCAGCCAAGATCATAAGGCACTGAAAAACAGATTCAAACACTATTTAACACTATTTCGAATACATAATGTCCTGGCTTTAATGGACTTTAAAAGAGTCAGAACAGTAAATACACAACCCTCTGGTCCTCCATGCTGTATTGAAAAATTATATCCTGGGTTAAATTACTATTTTTTCAAATACAAATTAGTATTTGAAAAAATAGTAATTTAACCCAGGATATAATACTGTAGCCCACTCCACTGCAGAAAGAGTGCTCAGAATGGATGTTTCCTTGAAAGTGGTGTGTGTGTGCAGAACCTTGACTGTCACCTCAGTCTAATATAATAATAATAATAATAATAATTCGCAGTGAGGTCGATACTCCTGGAGAGACCCGAATCATTCATAATAAAGGTTTGGCACTGTCCTTCTCTGATCAGCACAATATTCATACTAGACACCAAAATACCACTTCATAAAGAGATGGATTGGCAGTACAGCATATGTCTCTGAAACAGGTTGGATTATCCAGACTCAGAAACATATAAGAACTTTATATAAGAGACAAATTCACAGGCCTGTTATTATTTCAATGTCTACATTTTTGCCCTATCCCTTTAGTATTTAAACCCTACACTAGTTCTAACCCTGAATCCAAATGACTGAAGGCATCGTATTTGAGACTGCATCATGAATTATAACTGACCTAAGCCAAGGTATATCGGCTATATACCGCAACCCCCAGAGCGCCTTATATGTATAACAGACACAACATGTACGTCCATGGATATCCTATAATCTTCTACAGAAGACAATTATTATTTCTAACGACCCTGGTGTGGCCTGTTAGCATCAAAGAGCAAAACCTACATGTTCGAAAGAGTCTCCGCTTTTCATAGTCGGGTCATAATTGTTTGTGGCTCAAACTATTTAGAATTGACAGACTTGTGAGATGAACTTGTTTCAGCATCCATCCTTGTCTCACAAACACTGCTCTAGTTCTGCCATCCTCATGTACACAGACTAATGGGAAAAAATACTGTAGATGAAAATGACAATGATTAAAAGGGGTTAGTTCGGAACCCCCTGTAAGGTAAATTCTAAACCAGCTAGCTGTATAGTGGAACTCAAGAGTTGCGCAACTCTGCACAGAGACAGAGAAGCTGGATTCAATCTAGTACAGAATAATATTTCTTCAGTCTACAATAGAAACATACTTTCAGCCTTGTGATCCTGATATTTTCAGACTTAAATCATGTGGTGCTTAGCCTGTTGTTAGAAAGGGAAAAAAAACGAAATACTGCCTAAGAAATGTGAATGTGCTTCAGCTCTTATGCATTTCCATTCATTGTAGCATAAATATGAGGTTTTCCTTCCAAAACATGTTTGTGTTATCAAACAATTGACTTACACCTGTAAACGTTATTTTAGGTCTCTAAATAGTGTGCTTTCTGGTATTAGAGATAACAGAAAATGTATTCCCAACCATGATTTCCAATAGTAACATTATCCCCGCAGCTTTAAAACTCCAAAAGAGGCAACACAGCCAGTCAGGGACCCTGTGTAGTGCCATTTAACTCCCCTAAAGAAGCTCAAACAGTGCAGCCATCAATTTTTATCATCAAAAGCCTGCAGGAAGTGACGTCCACAACTCCCTTCATACACCACCAGTACCGTACCTAAGATTGGGCCTTCTGACCTTTCACTAAGAACCCTGTCCCGCTGTGAGCCTCATCGTCGCACCTTTTACTTCACACACACACATTCATACTTATCATGCCCTATTTCAACAACAACACATTTCCCACTTGGACAAACACTGCTGTTTCATTACCAGGAACGGAATTGAGTTAATGACAACAGGGATTTAACACAGCTGAGATAAGGAATGTTTTTCAACATTAATATTCAGAGATAGGCTGCAAGGTGGGGAACATGAAAATACGCCATAAAACGTGCAAATGGTAATTTGGAAAATAATCATGCAGCACACTGCTCTACCCAACTCCACATCAAAGTGCATCCCAAATTAAACCATATTCACTATATAGTGCCCTTATGTTACTAGTGGCCTATAAAGCCTAGTCAAGAGGCTAATCCACTACTTCTGAACAGTGGCATTTGGAACATTTCTGTCTGGTAAGCTGCGGTGACTGTGGGTTTACTTGCTGAGGACGATTTCAAGACCGTCAATCACAGATTATAAACAGCCCAACCCCCCTAGTGATCCCTACAAGCCATATGAAGGAATTTAACGAGAACTTTTTGCATTCAATCACTTTATTTGCAACAGTGTGATTTAATTGTCTGACCTCAGTGTGTGCAATCAAAATGGGAATAGCAAAGTACCTAAGGAGCTGGAGACGGCGTGATTATGTAGTGGAGAGAGGTAGCCTAGCAATAAAAACATCTGACCAGTAACTGTAAGGTTGCAAGATCACATCCCTGGAGTGAAAACTTATTTGATCTGTCCTTTAACATGACAGTTAACCGTAATTGCTCCTGTAAGTAGCTCTGGGAAAAATTATATGTTAACATGTTTCACTATGGCATGCCACTAATCTCAAACTCAATATTTTTAGAATATCTGTTCTCTAGACATTTATTTCTGCTATAAAAGACAAGATGACAAACCATTCCCCTTGCATTAGGGGAACCTACCCAAAAGAGCTACTGGTAAACTACCGCCATCCCCCATAGCGGCAATGCAAAGCATTGTGGTCCCAGGGGTCAGTCAAGCAGGAGAGCTAAAGAAAGAGCAGTTATTGTGTAAACTACAAATTAATTTTCTCTTTCATTTTACACATTATTTTCATCAAATATATTATGCAACCATCCCTCACTCTAGCGAAGCAGTATGGTCCATAACAGGCAGCAGGGAGCAGGCAGCCATCAAGCCCAAAGACAGCACTCTGATTGGTCCCACTAAAGGATCAGCCATGCTTAATCCCTTGGTTGGTCCAAATGGAGTGACACAGCCACACCCTTTTACTGACAAGTAGCTATACTAATCCGTTACACCACACAGCAATGTATTGGGGAACACACGCTAAGCCATTTCCTCTAGCTGTATTTTTTTCTAGTATTTAATGAATTAGGCAGATGGATAGTGCCACCGTAGTCCAATATAGTATTCCATCCATGAAACTCTGCACAAACCTCAGTCAAGCAAAGAACGTAGCTGTCAAGTGCCGCTTTTAATGTTCTCGTTTGACAGGTCAGGGTGGACAGGGGCTCAGTCAGTAAAGATGAACATTGAGCCCAGAGAGCCCAGTAACGCAGCTAAAACAGAACGTATATGGTCAGACAGACAATAGACTGGAACCTCTTGAGCCTCTGTGACGTTGTGTGACAGGATTAGCATGGTTACAGATGCTTTATCGCCACTCCGCCCAAACTCATCTAATACCCTCATCCTGCTGCTACATGAACTGTACAGTATGGTGGGAAGACACTTGTCTTCCTGTCTCTCAACACACCATATTGAAGTGAGTGAGAGATTGACAGACATTAAGAAAAAAGAAAGAAAAAAAACAAAATAAAATATTTTTTTGGGGTGAATTTTAGGATATGCTTTTTTGTGCATTTTTAAATGTATATTAATGGGTGATAAATTTGTGTGAAAATACTGTATATTGTCCAGTTTATGAATATAAATATATATATATATACCAATCAAACATAACATTATGACCACCTGCCTAATATTGTGTAGGGGCCACTTTTGCCGCCAAAACAGCCCTGACCCGTCGAGGCATAGACTCCATAGAACTCTGAAGGTATGTTGTGGTATCTGTCACCAAGACGTTAGCAGCAGATCCTTCAAGTCCTGCAAGTTGTGAGGTGGGGCCTCCATGGATTGGACCTGTTTGTCCAGCACATCCCATTGATCCTCAATTGGATTGAGATCTGGGGAATTTGGAGGCCAAGTCAACACCTTGAACTCGTTGTGTTCCTCAAATTATTCCTGAAATATTTTTGCTTTGTGGCAGGGGACATTATCCTGCTGAAAGAGGCCAACGCCATCAGGGAATACTGTTGCCATGAAAGGGTGAACGTGGTCTGCAACAAAGCTCAGGGAGGTGGTACGTGTCAAAGTAACATCCACATGAATGGCAGGACCCAAGGTTTCCCAGCAGAACATTGTCCAAAGCAACACACTGCCTCCGCCGGCTTACCTTCTTCCCATAGTGCATCCTGGGGCCATGTGTTCTCCAAGTAAGCGACACACACGCACCTGGCCATCCACGTGATGTAAAAGAAAACGGGATTCATCAGACCAGGCCACCTTCTTCCATTGCTCCGTGGTCCAGTTCTGATGCATGCCCATTACATTTAATTTAAAATAGTACAAAGACAACATATCAGATGTTGAACCTGAGAAATGTTACTGTTTTTAGAAAAATACATGAACATTTTGAATTTGATGCCAGCAACACGTTTTAAAAAAAGTTGGGACAGGGGCATATCACAACAGGTGATACTGTGTTGCATCACCTGTTCTTTTAACAGTACTCTGTAAGCGTTTAGGAACTGAGGAGAACAATTGCTGTAGTTTTGAAAGTGAAATGTATTCTCATTCTTGCTTTATATAGGATTTCAGCTGATCAACAGTTCAGGTACTCCTTTGTCGTATTTTCCATTTCATAATGTGCCAAATGTTTTCAATGGGTGACGGGTCTGGACTGCAGGCTGGCCAGTTTAGCAACCGGACTCTTCTACTAGAGAGCCATGCTGTTGTAATATGTGCAGAATGTGGTTTGGCATTGTCTTGCTGAATTAAGCAAGGCCTTCCCTGAAAAACTGTCATCTGGATGGCAGCATATGTTGCTCCAAAACCTGAATATATAGTTCAGCATTAATGGTGCCTTCACAGATGTGCAAGTCACCCATGCCATATGCACTAATGCTCCCCCATACCATCACGAATGCTGGCTTTCAAACTCCGAGCTCATAACAAGCCGGAAGGTCCCTCTCCTCTTCAGAGGACACAGCGTCCATGATTCCCAAAAATAATTTAAAATCTTGATATGTCAGACCACAGGACAGTTTTCCACTTTGTCTCAGTCCATCTTAAATGAGCTCGGGCCCAGAGAAGGTCGCAGCATTTCTGGATCTTGTTTATGTATGGTTTCGTCTTGCATGGTAGAGTTTTAACTTGCATTTGTGGATGCAGCAGACCACAGACAGTGGTTTTCGTATGTATATATATACATATGTATATGTATATATGTATATGTATATATGTATGTGTATATATGTATGTGTATATATATGTGTATATATATATATATGTATGTGTGTATATATATATACACCCCTCACATTTTTGTAAATATTTGATTACATCTTTTCATGTGACAACACTGAAGAAATGACACTTTGCCACAATGTAAAGTAGTGAGTGTACAGCTTGTATAACAGTGTAAATTTGCTGTCCCCTCAAAATAACACACAGCCATTAATGTCTAAACCGCTGGCAACAAAATTGAGTACACCCTTAAGTGAAAATGTCCAAATTGGGCCCAAAGTGTCAATATTTTGTGTGGCCACCAATATTTTGTGGGGCATCCTCAAATGGAAGGTGGAGGAGCACAAGGTCTCTAACATCCACCAGCTTTGTGATGTCGTCATGGAGGAGTGGAAGAGGACTCCAGTAGCAACCTGTGAAGCTCTGGTGAACTCCATGCCCAAGAGGGTTAAGGCAGTGGTGGAAAATGATGGTGGCCACACAAAATATTGACACTTTGGGCCCAATTTGGACATTTTCACTTAGGGGTGTACTCACTTTTGTTGCCAGCGGTTTAGACATTAATGGCTATGAGTTGATGTATTTTGAGGGGACAGAAAATTTACACTGTTATACAAGCAGTACACTCACTACTTTACATTGTAGCAAAGTGTCATTTCTTCAGTGTTGTCACATGAAAAGATATAATCAAATATTTGCAAAAATGTGAGGGGTGTACTCACTTTTGTGAGATACTGTATACAGGTGCTGGTCATATAATTAGAATATCATCAAAAAGTGAATATAGAATATCATCAGTAATTCCATTCAAAAAGTGAAACTTGCATAATGGATACATTCATTCCACACAGACTGATATATTTCAAGTGTTTATTTCTTTTAATTTTGATGATTATAACTGACAACTAATGAAAACCCCAAATTCAGTATCTCAGAAAATTAGAATATTGTGAAAAGGTTCAATATTCAAGACACCTGGTGCCACACTCTAATCAGCTAGTTAACTCAAAACACCTGCAAAGGCCTTTAAATGGTCTCTCAGTCTAGTTCTGTAGGCTACACAATCATGGGGAAGACTGCTGACTTGACAGCTGTCCAAAAGACGACCATTGACAGCTTGCACAAGGAGGGCAAGACACAAAAGGTCATTGCTAAAGAGGCTGGCTGTTCACAGAGGTCTGTGTCCAAGCACATTAATAGAGAGGCGAAGGGAAGGAAAAGATGTGGTAGAAAAAAGTGTACAAGCAATAGGGATAACCGCACCCTGGAGAGGATTGTGAAACAAAACCCATTCAAAAATGTGGGGGAGATTCACAAAGAGTGGACTGCAGCTGGAGTCAGTGCTTCAAGAACCACCACGCACAGAC
>JACXGI010011642.1:0-24530 GCA_016801175.1 Esox masquinongy | reverse complement strand
CCATACACAGTGTGGGTGTGTTTTTCTCACATCTTGATGACTTTGTAGAGTCTCTGCCTGTTGTGACTGGGGGTGTTGCTGCGGCTGGCTAGCCCAAACAGCCTGTCAGCCAGGGCAGAGTAGTCAAACTGGAGAACGGGTCCCACTTCATTATCATCCAGCATCTCAGACTCAGAATCACTCTCCAGGTGAAGCATTTTATCTTCCTCTTCATCCTCAAGATTGTTGTCATCATCTGTTGATAACGTGCCTAAAATGGCAGTGTGAAGAACAAGGTGTTTAGATTATCTCATAATACATGGACATTTAAGTAGACACTGTGTGTTGTTAATAAGACAATTCAATGTTGCGCTATTCAACCAAAACCTGATCTATTGATTGTGAATCTTAGTGAATATTCCTTCATACCCCTGACAATGGCGATACCCACCATTGGACTGCTTCCGAGTGGTTTTCTTCGCAGGTTTTTTGCCCTTCAGAGGCTTCACCTTTTCTTCCTCCTCTTCTTCTTCAGAAGCCTGTCCTGAGTCGGAGTCATCTACCCCCACACCTGAAGCCTTCACCTCCTTCATCATGTCTTCAATGGCGAAAGCAGCCTGGTCCACAATGACGCTGAAGATACTGCTGCAGATAGCCTTAAGCAGGATCCGGCTGAGATTGGGGGGGAGAGGAGAGAGAACATGAAAAAGGGGAGAGGATGTGCAGAGAGGGTTGAAACTATGTAAATGGTGGTGCAAATTCATTTGAATAGGGTCGCAGAAAATAAAACTCACTCTTTGGTCTTGGACGCTATTTTACAGAACGGGTCAATGAACGTCAGGTTCTGAGCTGCTGTGAGCTGCAATCATAAGCAAAGCCCAATCATTCAGTTGCAAAAAAACAAAACAATGGCTGTCAATCATGTTTTGGGACATTAAAGGAGCCACAATGTACCTCAGCAGATCCGACTGCAGCCAGCTCTGACATGTAGAGGTCCATTATGTGAAACTGCAGCCCAGCAGGAGCTCCACTGGTACTGTGGAGGACCTGGGAAGTCAGGACATCCAGGAACCTGGTCACCAAACTGTGGAAAGAAAGCAACTAACTCTTTAGGGCATGCATGAACAAGGGCTTACAGGTACTTAACACTCCTAAATCCACGTTCGTCTGACATTTTCAACATGTAGTTGAGATAAGGTCACGGGTCAAAGAATCACCCACCTGTTCTCCCATTCTTTGCTCTTCATCATTTCAAATGTTTTCCGGAACATGAAACGAACCAACTGTCAGACAAAAAGACAGTTGTCCAAATGATCTATGTAGTATATCCTCCAGTTATAGATGATGACAGTTCCTGACAGTTCCATCAATGGAAGAATACTAACCTGGAAAAACTTATCCATACGAAGCCTGTCAATGCCAGTCCATTCCCTTTTCAGTGTCAGCAGGAAAGTCTCCAGAAACAAAAACTCTACAAAAGAGAGAAGAGACTGAATACAAAAAAATCTAATGTCAAATTGGACCACACTTCCTGTACAGGTCTGAAAGTCCTTACAAACTTCCATGGGAAATATCGAAATTACTACTATAAAAACAAGGACTTACGAGTTTGAACATACTGGAAGCAGGGAATCAGACCAGAGATCTGATTTGACAGCTCCTCCTATTGACAAAAAATAAATTGTGTTTGATGGAACTGCCCCACACGTCTTGTCAAATGGCCTTTTTGTTACCCTGTTAACAGAACAGCATGTAGTGAGTCTTTCTTTCTGGAACTCACCTGAAGTAGTAACTTGTCCTGCATCCACAGACAATAAAAGAGACCCTTCCATAACTGGAGTAACTCATCGCTGGAGAACCCACCTAGGGAAAATGGAAGTTCTAGTGAGTCAACTGGACACAGTATCAGCACAATACTGAAGGAGTTGATAGCGGTTAAAAATGTTGCTCGCACATGCGCTTGTTAATCTAACCTTTTCTTTCTAACCTTTTCTTTGACGTGTGACATTCTAAACCCTTCTACCTACATACTGCTTTTTGGTTAACTGTTGTACTGTTAAATGACGAAACAGGTAGTTAAACATTGACGAACGACTCCATGGGTTAGATAAGGTAGCAACTCAAATAAGATGAGGCAGACATGCTGCGTATACACTTTCGGCTCGTGAAAGCAACGTGTGTGGTCCATTTTCGGGTAATTCAGACTTACCGTCGGTTGCTTGTGACCTAACGGTGATATATTTCTTCAGCTTCTTGATAGCTTTTGTTCGCACGAGCTTTTCGTTAGAAGCCAATTTTTGGGCGAATTGGATCTCTGGTGTTTGTATCGCCGTCATGTTTCCACGACTTTTGGATAACACTTCTCTTTCTGCGCTTTTCTTCGTTGCCGGGTGATGACGTACCGTCAGAAGTTGGCATTCTGCATTTCACCACCGGGCGGCAATGGTTCTCTGTCGTCAGCTTCACCTCGAACCCATAACCCAAATCCATGGATGGGGGCAATCACACCCTAAATTTTCATATCGAGAGAATTATTTTGTGACTAAAATAACAGGTATGGTGAAAGATTTCTTTCAATTTATTTTGTAAAGTCATCTTTATTTTATCAGACCAGTATTCACAAGCGACAGAAAAGTTACCTCTTTATTATTAAAATACAGGGAAAGTATTTAGGCTGTGCGTAAGCTGTGTATTGATTTGATTTGATTCAACTTTATTGTCATTGAACAGTACAAGTACAGTACAACGAAATGCAGTTAACATCTAACCAGAAGTGCAAATAGAGGAGTGCAGAAAATGTACAAGTATTTACAAACATTAAGTATATGTATATTACCTGTGGAATGTGTAGATGTGCACTGAAGGCAAATGCAGTACGAATGGCAATACAAAATGTGCAATAAGGCAAATAGAGGGGGGCAGAAAATTTAAAATATTTGGTATAGTGTATGTTACAAGTAGGATAATAGTTATTCGGGTGCAAATGGCAATTTCAAAATGGCATTCAAGATGTGCAAACGAGGCAAATGAAGGAGTGATGTATTAATGTAGCATGTGCACCCGGGATGCAGAGATGGGCACCAGTGAGGTACTGGGTGGTTTTCACCACCTGTTACAGGGCCTTCCGGTCGGCTATGGAGCAGCTGCTAAACCACACTGTGGCGCAGTAGGTCAGAATGCTCTCAATTGTGCAGTGGTAAAAGATCACAAGGGGAGTTTGATGGTCAGTTCCCCCTTTCTCATCCGCAGACACTGGCCCTTCACCCTCTGTTGATGAAAAAAAACTAGAAGACCCTGTCCATGCTTCAGGTTCTGGTAATATTCTCCAATGTACCTGGCCCCATTCTTAAACCGATATTTGCCCTGGCACACAAACACAAATAAAAAGTCACAGAAATGGTAAAAGGTGAAGCAATGTGGATCATGTCCATGTCCATCATGCCATGGATCGATTTTGGTTAAATTACCTAATTTTAGTTACCTGGCCAGACCTTTTCCCATTTTCATACATTTCCTGATAAGTGTCTCCATCAGGCAGCACAGCTTTCCCGACCCCATGCCTCTCTCCTGCTTTGTTTCGGTCCCCTTCATATTCCTGTGTTTAACTAGCCACCAAGTTAATTATTGTCAGAGCAAACCAAAGTGGTAGCTAATTCAGCTAATTTCGTCTGATGGTTTGGAGAATGGCCAGCTACAAGCAGGCAGTAGCCTAGTTAGGTACGAAGCTACATTTTAGTAGCCAGAGGTGTGGACTCGAGTCAGTCAGACTCGAGTCACAAATATGATGACTTTAGACTCGACGTGACAAAATAAAAAAAGACTACCAACTCGACTTTGACTTTAACAGAGGAGTTCCCAAACTTTTTTGGTTGATGACCCTGTTTCGATATCTAAAAATTCTCGCGACCCCAACCATGTGAAGAAAAAATATTTAATCGTTATTTTTTTATTTGCAGCTATGAGAGTCAATTGTAAAACATTCTCCCCCGACCCCACTTTCTTATCAGGATCCCACATGGGGTTCCCACCCCTAGTTCGGGAACCTCTGCTTTAACACCAATGACTCGTGACTTCACTTGGACTTATGCCTTTTGACTCGAACTGACTTGATACCCTCCTCAAGCCCAAATATTAAAAAGATACTATTAAAAAAGTGCAGCGCATCAACTCTTCAGTTAACAGATTACAGTTTGAATCCGACAGCAGCCAATCAAAGTGTGCCAGCGGAGAAAAGGTTGCCCGTGGTAGTGCGGAGCAACGTCTGCAGGTGAATTCAGATGGAGCCCTTGGAAAGATGATAGCTTACCCAATATAATTGGATATAAAGACGCTTTAGTCAACAAAAAACGGATTGCAACTTGCAAAACCTACAGGAATTACAGACGGAAGGGCAACAAGTTCCTACTTCGTTCGGCATTTTAAGTTGCACAAAGAATGGTAAGTCGTGGCTAATATAGCCAAAACCCAAGATTGAGCTATAACTGGCTAGTCAGTTGGTAGACTAAATTCTGTCTGACCTTACTGCTGTTCCTAAAACCACTCACATGTTAGTCGACAGTAACCACACTGATAGCGTGTTAAGGTTGCGCAATTGTATATAAACCTACAACGGCCGATTGCGCCCTATAGCGATCCTCGATTGTTGTTCAAATTGTAGGTCTACTATTTACCTTATCAGTCTGATTCACCCGTGCTTGTTCGTTGTTGGGAAACCAGTTAAACGATTTGCAATTACTCCATAGCGATGATTACAAGGCATAAAACACTGAACCATGGCTGTGTATTGTGTGTGTGTGTATATATAACTTTATAGCTAGTTGTCAGTGCTTAATTTGTAAATCGTGAGGTCCCAGAACTCTCTTGGGGCAGGCAAGAGAGATATCCATCCGGTTGGCAAATCAATACAAATGAAGCATATCAGTAGCACGAATACCGGACAACAAAAAGCTAAAACTTTCACAATCTTGTCAGTTAGTGCTGAGGCTACAAGGAAACGGCAAATTTATTAACTCTGATTGCTTTTAGTAGAATGTTTACAGTGCAACGCGAACAGTGATGGAAAAAGTCATGCGCGGATCTGTGAAAAGTAGGTGCCAGAAAACAAACTGCAGAAAATCTGAGAGGTGCCGGATCCTGTTCCAGAAGGCTCAAATTAACCACTGCTAGTTACCAAACAAAGTTATGCTAGTTAGTAACTTCCCGACGTCAATGTTTGTACGCCAGATCCATGAACGTGCTCTATGAGGAGATAGGCCATGTGACTTGTATTTATTTGGTGATTGGACACCACAGAACACAATGTTTGATGGGTTAAGTAGTTAATGTTCCCACTCACTCTTCCAAAGGTACCGTCTTGTACCCTCTACTTTTTTCCAATATATCAACATTTTGCAATAGTGATTTCCGAGCTTTGAAGATGATCGGTCACTTGATAGCTTTTCAGACTGATTGATCATTACAAACGTCCATAACCAGTCCTTTTTTGAAACGTCTACGACAGGCCCGGCGCCACGAGGGGGCTTAGCCCCCTCAGTTGAATTTTCTGCCCCCCCAATTTAAGTTTTCAATACCCTATAGAAAAATAGCCAAAAAAAAGATTAGCTCCTGCGTCATTTTTAACTGCCGCCTCACTTCTCCCTGACGCCGGGCCTGGTCTGCGGTAAAAATGAATGGGTCACCCATGGAACCAAGATGGAGAAATGTGGGCGGTTCCACTTTCCAAGTCTTCCAATGGCTAACTCAGCTCATGCTGTGTTTTGTTGCCCACTCATAGCTAGCGTCTAGCACTTAGGGTTTCGTCCCATTGAATCGCAAACCAAGCGTCTACATGTGCCCGAAGCCTTGAGGACAGACGACTACATCACCATTTCTCACAGAATTAATTTCACAGACACAAGTCCACATTTACATAATTGTGGCACACCCACATCCTGTTTACATCTGTTCAGTCCTGATAGTTGTTTTTCTTTAGGTAATTCATCGTAATTAAATGGTTGCACGCAAACACGGTTGTTGTCACTAATTCCACTTAAAAGCTTGGTGACATTTACCTTCACACCATCCATTTAAACAATAAAGCATATTGACATTCACCAGTAAACAGCGCTCCACTGAGACTTCCACTTCCGGATGGTTACTATGTGTGGAGGGGATGACTTTTCTCCCCTCAGCGACTAATTAAATTGTCATTCTCATCGTTCATGTCCTGCATGTGCCACGCTGTGATTGGAACACACAGTAGTCAGTCAAATCTCATTGGGTCTGTTAGTAATGTGCTGTATGGTGCTTACAGGGAAGACTACTAGAACAAGCCCTCATTTGTATTTCCAAGCTGTGAACTCTTTTCAAGTCATATAAAAAAAAAGAATTGGGGGAGAACTTTTAATTGCCAAGTGGGTCTTAGGCCTATGTCAGAGAGTGAGTGTGTGTGAGAATGTGTGTGTGTGTGTGTGTGTGGGAGGGGCAGGAGGATAAAGAGAATATTTAACAGAGAATAAGGGATAGAAGGGAGCACAATTTTGACTCAGATACCTCAAGGCCTGGGATTTAATCAATTTTTCACAGTTCACTAAATTTGAATGAAATATAATTGGATATATAGATGGATACGTTTTCACACAGCGTTTTAGTTAACTTCTCCAAGATGTTGTGCAGGTTGGGGCCAAAAGGTTGTTGGAGATAGGATGCTGTCATTGGCTCACAATCGATTCCACCTTAATTTATTAATTGTAACATGCCCAAGTGTGGTTAATGAAGTACAGTTATTGACGTATTTCGTTGTTTCAGTAAAATTTTCAAGAGAGTAAATTTTTAGGTTTAGAAGTAGTAACTACTAAATTGTATGTCCCGCCGGTATAAACAGGTAACATAGCCAGCACACAGCAGAAATCATGGCACTTGTCCAAGCTGCTTATGTTAGTAAAGCAGTTGTCTGGTGACAAGGACATGAACATACAGGCATTTTACACTATGATGTTCTCTACGAGGCATCTATAGTTGGAGCTGGTGTGTCTGGCTGATCCTACATTTCCCACTGTCTCCAGTCACTGTCTGTGACACTCCTACTCATGCCCAACTTCTTAGCTAAACAGTAGCCTTCCACTACTAAACATCATCTTTCACACAATGGCCTCCATGAGCCTGACACTATGAAGTCTTTTAACAAATGCAGCTGAAAATCATTTCTGTTTGATTTCTTTGTCATGCAAACATGTCTGTTTTTAGTTGTGTTCAATTGAAAAAAAATATTTCAAACACAAATGTAGCTGAGCTGTTAGTCTTTACATCCTGTCACTTTCGATCTCTCACTCCGGCACACATCACAGATAAATCCTCTTAGGATGGATTGGGTTTGGAGACATTTTAATCGCTAATTTCCCTAAAAACACATTTAGAAAATAACGCCCTGTGCAACACTGCAAACGCCGAGTTTACAAAAAAACAGAGATGAAAGCTTCTGTGGGTGAGGATAATTAGTTTGATACAGTGTCTCTGTTGTGTTTAAGGGAGTACAGTCGGCTTCTCTTCACGCAGCTTTGCATGGAGACAATCAGCATAAATGAAAATGTCTATTACTGGGTGAGTTGGCACTGTAATTGGCTCTGGTGTGAATATGTATTGTATCATAAGGAGGGAGAGAGAAGAAATGTAATGAGAGATGATCAGGTAAAGAAAAACAGAAAAGGGAGGTGAGCGAGGGGATGCTTCGAAATCCCCAGAAATCACTTGTTCCTGCTTTCTCATATCAGTCCCTTCGGAAACAGACACACTCACTTAAATACTCAAACCCACACAAATAAAACACACAGTCATAATCACACAGATGCATAAGCCACTGCAGACTCAAAGGCTCACATGCAGTTTACTCAATCGATGTCAGGCTTGGTTGAGCCACTTAATTTTTCTGTGTGTGTGTGTGATCATTTTGCAGCCTTTCATTTGGAATCACATCCGTCTGTCTCTCTAAGTCTCTTGGATGGGAGGTGTTGGTGGTTGGCACAGATCAGAACAGTAATCACTTACAAACACACACAACTCTTCAATGAGCTCAATAAATCACTCATGTTCACAGTCATTATACATGAAAGAGATGAACTGAAGGATTCCATCAAGTGCTGATATGCCAGGGAAAAAATGGTCCAGAAATGAGGTCAGTATCCCACACACCTCCATACACGACATGCGCTACACAGGACGCGCGCTACACATTACATCTGTTCTTCACTCTTGTTAGGGTCCAGGTGTGTGACCGGAGCCACCTGAGTGGCTTTGCAGCAGCCCGTACAGACGTACTTCAGGAAACAGAGATAGGCGCTCCCCGACACAATAACGGTGATGATGATGGCACCGAAGGCAGGGGACACAGTGTTCTCCAGGACCGACTTCAGACCGCCGACACTGAACCCAGCACCACTGCCCTCCGCCGGATTCGCACCCGGGTCGGCTAGTAGTGTGACCTGGAAAAACAAGAAGGTTTGGGGTCAAGCTCCAAACAAAAAAAAAGCCTAGGAAACTAGGAGGCTGTGTTTATCTGCCAAATTACATTGCTTTAGCTCATGCCAGGCTGTTTGCGGTGGAGAATCGGTAGTGTGTAATCCTGAAGTGAACTAGAAACGGAAGTATGTGTCTTTCAGTTGTCGATTGGCTGTCTGCCAACACATCATAAGCCGGTCATTGAAATCGTGTCTTTGCAGGGAATGTCTAATTTGAGTCATTATGACTGCCGTAAGGAGGGCCCGGCCCTTGAGAACAGAGTAGAACAAGAGAAACTCCCCTGGGATCCACCTGTGCTGCTGGGCCTAATGAGGGTACAGGAAACCGGTCTCCAAGAGGTTCAGGACTGTCCTTACCAGTCTAGCTGACCCGCTGGCTTTCCCGTCGGGACTGGGAACCAGAAACAAATGAGTAATGAACTCTTAACATTTCAAGTTTTTAGGTTTATTTGTCAAATGCACCAAACAGCACAGTTTCATCCCGCACAATGAAATTCTTATGACATGGCACCCGACAAACTACGTAGTGAGAGTTAAGAAGCGTGTATAAGCAAAAATATAGCTAGACAGAAAATAGTAATAAAATACAGCAACAATATACATAACACTGTAAACTAGCAGCAATCTGGTTAGTATTATTGAACATTTAGATATGGCAAGTATGGCAGTAATATACATAACAGTATGAACTAGTAGCAATTGGTAGAGTTATTGTACACTGTACACTAGCAGCAATTGGTAGAAATATTATAGATAAATGAGTGCAATAAGAGTATGAATGGTGGCATAGAACGCTACAACTACGTAGTGAGAATTAAGAAAAATGTGCACACAGCAAAAATATATCAAGAGAATAAAGCGATAATATACATAACACTGTACATAGCAGCAATATTGTTAGTAGTAAGGAATATTGTAGAAATGGCAAGTATGGCAATAATATACATTAAAAAATATATTAACTAACATCAATTTTGAAGAAGTAGGATGAGGGAGTATGAACTGTATGGTAGAAGCATTGAGTATTATAGATACATATGAGTGTAATGTGCTATGAATGGTACATGCAAAGGGATATTCTAAGGCCCATTAAAGTACCTGAAAGGGCATCAGAGCATCTGGAATGTTTGTGTGTGATCAATATGATCATGGATCAGTGTTACTGGTTGCGGAGCCTTATGGCCTGAGGGAAAAAATGTTTTTGAGTCTGGAAGTGCGTGCTCCGATGCGCCGGTAGCATCTACCAGACGGCAGCAGTGTGAACAGACCATAGCCTGGGTGGCTGTGATCTTTGATGATGTTCCGAGCTTTCTTCAGGCATCATGTATGGTAAATGCCTTGCACGGAGGGGTGATGGCAGCCGATGATGCCCTCCGCAGACATTACCACCCTCTGGAGGGACTTGCGATCTGCACTGGAGCAGCTGCCGTACCAGGCATTAATGCAGCCAGAGAGGTATGAAGGTACATTTGTGTCTTTTTGTCAAGAGCAAAACTTTTCTTTCAAAAACAATTGTTATGAAAGCAAAAATGAGGCTTCAAAGTAAAAAAATGTTTTTGCAATCAAATATTTTGTTATAGAGCGCAAAACTTAATGCATTTAATTCTCAAAAAATATTTTGAGAACCAAAAACGTATAAAACATTTAAAACAAACTCAGTTACAGTAGATGGAAATAAACTGTTCCTGAGCCTGCTGGTGTGAGAACATAGAGACCTGTACCGCCTGCCTGATGGGAGGAGGGCAAACAGTTTTTGGCATGGATCTGAAGGGTCCCTGGTGATGCTGTGCGCCCTATGCAGAGAACGCTTGTGCTGGAGGTCTACGATGGCTGGGAGCTGGGTACCTGTGATGTGCTGGGCGGTTTTCACCACCTGTTGCAAGGCCTTCCAGTCGGCTACGGAGCAACCAGCAAACCACTCTGCGGCGCAGTTAGTCAGAATGCTCTTGGAAGACAGACGGTCCTTCTTTAGCCTCCTCAAGAAGTACAGGAGCTGCCGCGCTTTTTTGACCAGGGCTGTGGTGCTGATGGACCAGGAGAGGTCCTCGGAGATGTGGACACCCAGGAATTTGAAGCTGGACATGCTCCACCTCAGTGCCATCAATGAGAACTAGGGCGTTACTGCAGCTATTTGACTTCCTGTAATCCACAATGAGCTCCTTGGTTTTCTTTGTGTTGAGGGCCAGGTTGATATCAACGCACCATTTTGCCAGGCGCATGACCTCTTCCCTGTAGGCTGACTCGTCATTGTAACTAATCAGGCCTACCACCGTGGTGTCATCTGTGAACTTGACGATGGTGTTGGAACTGTGTACAGGAACGCAGTCGTGGGTGAAGAGGGAGTACAGGAGGGGGCTCAGCACGCAGCCTTGTGGAACACCAGTGTTCAGGATCAGGGTGGAGGAGGTGAAGTTGTCTAACCTGACAGACTGAGGTCTGTTGGTTAGGAAGTAGGGATCCAGTGTTGGGTGGAGGCAGAACTTAAGGTGGGCCAGAACTAGTCTTTCGAAGCACTTCATGATCGTGGGGGTGAGTGTGACAGGTCGGAAGTCATTCAGGCTAGACGCAGTCTAGTACCGTTTCTTTGGGCGGTAATCTGTGATGGCTTGGATGCCCTGCTACATGCGTCGAGAATCAGAGTTGTATATAAGGCCCTTCTGACGACTGCTGACATAAAAAGGTCCTCATAAAAGCCATTTGATTGATTGTATGAGCCATATTTCACACCGAGCAGCACACCGTCTTTGAATGAGGGAGAAATAAAAGGATGTAAGGAGGAGGTGGAGAATAAGGGTTGTGACGTGACGGCAGTTGTTTTGGTTACGATGGGCAGGGCGTAGAACTGTCTCTTGTTGGTGGAGACGATACATGCAAACGGGCACCCGCTGGTAGGACATTAAAAACATGTCATAATTATTTTATCTTTCTGTGAGGGTAAATGTGCATTTCAGTGGGGTTATAGCTCCAGATGGAAACACTATCCTCTTATCTGCTTGAATGTACCGAATGACAATATTACCAGATGGTTTGAGAAAACAGGCACACTCAGACAGAACCCCACACACACCTCTACATATCGGAAATAGGCAGGTTGCCAAGTAAATTGGCTCAGACTCTAAACTGCAGAGGAACTGATGTCTGCGCTTATTTTAACCAGGTTTCATTCTCTGACGGAGAGAGAACTAGAGGGACGCCTGTCTCGTTATGACATTCCTGTCCTGTTCCTTTGAAAGGATAAAAAGGCCATTTTAGTAAGTTGATGGAGAATGTGTCAGGCGCCGCATTTTCAGAACAAGATGGTTTATTGACAAATATGGGTACCTGGGGAAAATGACTTGATTATAGCAATCCGTGGTATTCTCTGAAGATGTTTTAGCTTGTATATAGAGTGTTATATCCACAATGACATCAACATTGGCCAATCGGTATTCAAATGATTAATACCGTGTATTGAGTCTCCCAGGATTATCTGGGCCACAAGCGATAAGAAACAGAATCACAAACTAGATCATTCTTCCAAAGCTGGAGCAACAATTAATATCGGACCCCTTTGTCTGATTCTACACAAAGGACCATTCGTCAATGGGCATATTAGATTAATAATTACACATTTCTAGAAATATTGAATGTAATACAAAAAGGTACGCAAGCATCATATAAAATGGCCACAAAATTTGTATACATTTTTTGCCTTTTTTTGGCAGTATGGTAGTGATAGAAAATGGTCCCGAAATTTTACAAGGCTCAGGACCATCACTTTAATGGCATAAAGGGAATGAGTTTCCCCAGTTTGCTGAAGACACCTCTGTTCTGGCCCTTAACACTCTCTGTTTCCAATCAGGATTGTTAGCAGGTTGCCCTTTTTTTGTAATGAATGTAGTTCTGGAGGTGGATCTGCACACCAAGGCAGGTAAGATGTTATTGGTTGACTCAATGCTTTGACCTTTTTCTAAAAGGACATTTAAACCAGGGTTAGCGCTTGTCCCTATACCCTAAACCCAAACCATGACCCAAACCTAACAATGAAATTACCATAACCTAACCATAAACCAACCATAACAATACCATACCCAAAGGCAAGGTCAAAATTAATAAGGAGACTTTAGAGATGGGACATAAGCTCCACCCTCATCCAGTCAACCAATCATTTCAATTCTGCTTTAGGGCAGTGAGTTGCCCCCAGAACAAGAATGAACAGGCATATGGGTAACTAGTGCAGCATTACCAGGGTTGTTTTGATAATACTTACAGAACCAAACCTCTGTGTCAGGTTTTACTAATGTTTTCTCAGTCTTCACACAAACACACATTCTTTTTCTCTCACAGTTTCTCTCTCACACACACACACACACACACACACACACACACACACACACACACACACACACACAGTCTTTTTCATCAATGGTCATGGACCAAAGCTTTAATGGTAATTAGGAACATAAAGCCAGACTGAACAGGTTTTAAATTGGGTAACAATCACCCACTCAGTTTGGAAGTTAACTTTATTATTACCTTAGTTCTGATGTTCACAGGTGACGCGACTTGTCCTCGTCCGATAAGCAGCCCTGCCACAGAACCGCAAGAGTACCACAGATTTCTTTGAACTGATGAAGAACATAGCGATGTTAGGATACTAGTAGTTCAATACAATCACTTAAGTTTCTCAGTAATCTTTTCAGAACTAGCCGAGCAGGCGACGGACAAACCGTCTTCAAATGGTAAGGTGGATAAACCCAATACCAAACAGTCAAGCCGCGTTCTTGGCTGTGCTGGTTGCAGACCGGAGTAAAGTTATTTTTCTATTCAGACATTCAACACATTACCTGATAACAGTTTTTTAGTATGTCAGGCCTTTTCAAAATAATTTTAACCTGTTTTCATGTATCAATGACAACACATTCAAATGTTATTATTTTATATGTTTGTTTCTTGAATCCCATCAAATATTTTTTTCTAGTTGGTGAACAACAAAATATTAATACAGTTAAACCTTAGGATACTTTACAAACATACATTGTTTACCTAATAACAGTTCTTGATACATATTACACATTTATCATACATTTGGTGAGTGCAGATGACATGTAACTTAATGTTGAGAATTTCACTATTTGTTCTCAAAGTAGTATTAACTGAAAAAAAAGTTTTGTAACAACTCTGTTGATAGCGAGGAAGACAGGCACACCTCCGCAGGTAAGCAGGGTCCATCAACCTTATACACATGCCTTTGTTTATGAGAAACATATTTTTTCTGAGTATGCATGACTTTTATGTTCATCTTTCAGCTGAGCCTGTAGCACCACTACGGGTGTCAAAACAAGTGAAAATCTCTCACCTAGTAAGGAGACAATTCCATAGTTGCAGTCAAAGCTAATATGCACTATTGATTAATATATAATGTAAATAAGCAATAAGGCATGAGGGGGTTTGGTATATGGCCAATATACCATGGATGCGATGTGTTATGCTTGGATGCAGTGCTAGGGCTTATTTACCTAACGAGAAAATAAAATCACTAGATATACTTATGTTAGCTACATGTAGTGTATTAATTTCCATAGCATTTGAATTTACACTGGCATTTTCGAGACGTACTACTCAGGATTGAGCGCATCAGTCAAGGGGAAATCAAGCAATATGCATGCACACTGCATAGAAACTTGACACCGTTTCAGTACAAACCTCCTGGTATGAAAAAGTGGTGCAAGCTACCTCAGAAGTGGTCCACATTGAGAATTTGATTGCAGGTTTATAATATTGAATTGATTGTCTGACTATAAACCAAATTTTACATAGGTAAACCTCAATGTCTGTGCGGTGGTTGGTTCTAGTCCAAGTTGGTTGGTTCTAGTCCAAGTAAATCTAAATGGATGGAAATAGATATTTTTTTAAATCTGATATTGCAAATTGAAATCATGTAGCCAAACGCATTGTTTCTGTATGTAATAAAATGTATGTATTTGTGTAAATGATTTATTTTTATCAAAAGCAACAAACACAACTGGCACACACAAAGAGATGAAAGAAATTACGAAATGAATAAAGGAGGTTTATAAATAAGATGGAAAGTGTGAGAAAAAGGAGCTTAAATAAACCCAATATTTATAGTAGCCGAACAACAGTTTATATTAACTGACATTTCGGGAAACAGATCTCAAATGTAATATGCCATTATAGCTCTTACTCAAATGAACACATCCCGTTAACGAAACAGCTTCATAATCACTAGAAACATTTAAGTGTAACAGATAGAGGTGTTTTGACACGCTAACCACAGACACTGCAAATGCTTTTATTGGTGGTGGCCTTTCATTTACATGGGGGAAATTTTGAAGTGGTCCATTGAAATGTACATCATATGTTCTCATGAGTGCTATTTTATAGTATTGTATACGGTGGTAATGTTAGTAGGCCTACAAGTACTTCAATTTAGGATACGACATCACAGAACTGCTAGGCTAACCAAACCTATTGGTTTGGATGAAACAGAATGAAAAAGTATGCACTCAATAATAAGGCGCTGTGGGGATGAGCCTCTGTTAAATGACTTAAATGCAAATGGATGAGCGGGTATTTACTGGTTTCAAAACACGAGTTGACTGCATAAGTGTGGATGAAATATTTCACATGCATTACTTAGTTGGACATAACGAAATAGTTAACCATTTGGAGCTCGATGCTAAATTACTTTAAGCCTATGCTACTTTCTGCAATACCCTTTCAACCAGAAAATTAGTTCTTGGTATTTGCATGAAAATGTCCACACTGGGACAATTTTGAATTTGGGTGACCACTAACGATTTCCTGGCCGCCGTATTGATTGGTCAAACTGACTGGTGCAGGAAATCGGGGATTTGTATGCAGGGTTCAAAACTTGGACCGGGAACTCGGAAATCTCCAAACGCCGACTACAGCACTTTCAAGGCAACTAAGCAGCAGCAACAACCTAGTGGTCTGACTTCCTCACCTGAAGGTCACGAACGCCTTGATTTGATCATGTCCTTCCCAGGGGTCTTAGGAGTTCTATCCTGGTCACCAGGTTTGCCATGACAGGGTCAATCGGAGGAGTCGGGTGATGAAGTTCCACTCAGTGTAGGCTACTACATTAAAATGGTGTTAGTTCAGGCAGGGTGTTTTGTAAAAACATTTTGTGACAACTACTGATGTAAAAAGGGCTTTATAATATACATTTGATTGATTTATTGTTAGTCCTCAAAGGCGCCGCCCATGCTAATATTTAATTTCGACCACTAGAGGTCTCATTGTCTGTTGGTCCCATTCAGTCACGTGTCTTCGCTAGCGGCAGTAGAAAGCAGATATGTACCTCTAGAGCAGGACTACGTTCCGTTTTCTCCAAAGAAACAGAATTGTATTGAGAAAACAACTAGAGCAGGGTTTCTCAACCCTCTTCTAATCCTGACTTCATGATTAAAAGTGGATCAGTAGCTCCTTGGACAGGTTAAGCTTCTTAAGCTGGCGCAGGAAGTACATCCTCTGCTGGGCCTTTTTAATGATGGTATCTGTGTTGGGCTCCCAGTTTAGATCCTGGGAGATAGCGGATCCCACTACAGACACAGGGTTGTTGAGAATGGTGATGGGGGGCAGAGTCGGGGGGCTCCTCCTGAAGTCCAAAGTCATCTCCACAGTTTTGAGCGTGTTAAGCTCCAGGTTGTTCTGACAGAGGACTAGCTGTTCAACCTCCTGTCTGTAGGCAGACTCGTCACCGTCCTGGATGAGGCCGATGACCGTAGTGTCGTCTGCGAACTTCAGTAGTTTGACAGATGGGACTCTTGAGGTGCAGTTGTTTGTGTAGAGGGAGAAGAGCAGTGGGCAGAGCATGCAACCCTGGGGGGCGCCGGTACTGACTGTTCGGGTGCTGGATGTGGTGTTCCCCAGCCTCACCTGCTGACTCCTGTTGGTCAGGAAATTTGTGATCCTTTGATAGGTGAAGGCTGGCACAGTGAGCTGGATGAGTTTGGTATGGAGGATGTCTGGGATGATGGTGTTGAATGCTGAGCTGATGTCCACAAACAGGATCCTTGCATATGTCCCTGGAGAGTCAAGGTGTTTCAGGACATAGTGCAGTCCCATGTTGACAGCATCATCCACAGACCTGTTAGCCCGGTAGGCAAACTGCAGGGGGTCTAGCAAGGGGCCTGTGATGTCCTTCAGGTGGGCCAACACTAATCTTTCAAAGCATTTCATGACCACAGATGTGAGGGCGACAGGTCTGTAGTCATTCAATCCAGTGATGGAGGGTTTTTTTGGGGACCGAGATAATTGTAGAACGTTTGAAGCACGAGGGAACTTCACACAGCTCCAGAGATCTGTTGAAGATCTGTGTAAAGATGGGGGCCAGTTGTTCAGCACAAACTTTCAGGCAGGATGGTGACGCACCGTCTGGGCCAGGAGCCTTCTTGGTCTTCTGCCTCTAAAAGAGCTGCCGTACACCCTCTTCCCAGATGGTTAGTGCAGGTGGGGGGTTGTTGAGTGGAGGTGACAGGGTGGCAGTGGGGGAAGGTGAGTGGAGGTGACAGGGTGGCAGTGGGGGGAGGTGACTGTTTGAAGATGGTGCTGGAGTGGGGGAGAGGTGTGACTGGGGGCCGCTCAAACCTACAATAAAATACATTCAGCTAGTCAGCCAGTCGTTGAGATCCAGCAGTGTGGGGGGATGGTCTCCTGTAGTTGGTGAGTACCTGCAGGCCTTTCCACACCGACAAGGGGTCATTGGCTGTGAAGTTTTTTTTCCAGATTTTCAGCATAGCTCTTCTTTGCTGCTCTGACTTCCCTTGTTGACTTCCTTTTGCTGCTAGAAGAACGGTAATGAAGCCTCAAATGGCCATCACTAGGAAGAGATCTAAAACATGCAGGGCAGGGGGGCGTCCAGGAGCAGGATTGAGAAACACTGCTTTAGAGGAATGCATAACAAGGCTAGGGTAATAATAAAGGTGTATGTACGGGTACATCTGTTGTACATCAGCCAGACTTGCCCCTCACATATTTGGCTGAGGCACATCTAATACCATGCTTTAAAAAGTATTATAATTCCGAATGGGCAAATCACACAGTCACTTTTCAGTTGTTAAGCTACATAGGCAATTAAAATGTTTTAAGTTGAAAAACTTTTTTTTTTTTAAAACAGACCTGCTATTCTGGTTCCCAGGGATTTTGGCACAATTACATCACCTAGCTGACTTCATTACACATCCACATCCCTGCTTGCCAATCAAACATACTGGAAGCCAAAACAAGATTACAAGGTCCCAGACTAAAAGCATGGGGGTCCATTTCAGATTTCAACAAAATGTAATTTTCTTACCAAAAGGTAAATGGGTTTCTTGGCAAAATTTTCCAATGCAAAAAAGAGTTGGGCATTGGTGTCTTGGAGTAGGCTTTCTAAACCAGCAACAATAAATTCCTATATTTTCTGTCAAAGTTTGTGGCGCCAGTTGATTAGAAAATGCGGTCTGACAAACAAGAAGGCTGACAGAAGAATAAACAATGACTAACCCGGATAACTAAAACAAGACAGTCTTTAATTAAACACTCGCCCACCCACAGAACAGCAAAAGAACATGGAAAATGAGAAATATTACAAAAACATTTGTATGTCAATAATAATCTCTTCCCAATGAGGATTCAAAGACTGTGGTTATACAGTTCATAATGGAGGTGAATTGGGGGGACTGAGGTGGGAAATCTCCTTATTGAGAACTAAAAAAAGTCAGCAGCAGTGGGCCGTTTGGGGGTGACTTTAGGGGTACTCTTGATCTTCTTGGTGCTGTTGTTAAGAGAGGCCACTGGGGACTTCAGGACCCCAAAAAGTGGTTTCTGCTTGGGGTCAAAGGGCACTCGGGATGACCCCTCTGGACTCACCAGCAGGCTGCGATCAGTCTTCCTGAATTCTAGGGATCATGAACGGGCAAAACAAAAAGAGGAAAGTCTCTTCAAAAATATGAAACATAAAACTGTAAAGAAATGAGGACCAAGAAGCTAAATGGTTGTAATCAGACCACTAAACATGGGGCAACCGACACCAAATATATAATTCAAAAATAATTATGCAGAGATCTCTTGTTGAAGTCAAAATCAGGGTCAATCTGGCCCTCTCATACCTGCTGTTTTGTTTTTACTTAGTCCAAAGGTAACCTTCTTGGATTCAGAGTTTGGAGTCTGACACTTCTTCTGTGAAAGAAATAGATACAATTTAATTCCACGCTTGTTAGTTCCATAGCAAGAGGCCTCGACAAGGCAAGGCTGTAAATCAGAGGCGGGAACTTGCTGTAAATCAGTGACGCCTTTCAGGTCGTCAAACCAATCAAATAACTTGGTTGGGCGAAGCTCCTACAGCGTTCACTAGATTAAAGTAACCTCACTTAGCATACATTAGACGGTGCAACAATGGTTAAGGGTGGACAGAAAATAGCTCATGAAAACATTCATGGGTACTGTGTTGCCCACTTTGTTAAAAATATCCTCCTGGAGAAGCATACTTCTGTTTATATTCCAGGTTTTATTAAATTTTCTGCGATGCTGTAAACTAGCATATGTAATTGCTTAGCAAGAGGGAGTGTTGTGTTTTTCACTTCCCTTGTCTGAAAAAGTGAAAAATACAATACTCTGTACCAAGTGGCTTAAGGAGGAGGGTTCTAGAAAATGAAATGCGCTGCTTGGAGATAGTGGCCCTTTTAAACTAACACACAATTCCAATACGAAGTTCTCCAGACCACCGGTGTATTGCTCTGCAAGACCATGTGTTTATGAATGGAAGGTAACACGACAAATGTTGAGGAAGTACTTTCAAGTATTAAAAGGCGAGCCCTGTGAACTGAACCATGGGAATCAAATGTATTTCATTGGTTCTTTGTATAAGCTCTATACTTCTCCTCGAGAACCACTGAATAAGAAGGTCTCTTCCATCTGACCTTCTCATTCAATAGGTTTGGAGGAGGACAAAGGCACCTCAGATCATCCGGCTTGGGTTTAGTACCTTCTTCTTGCTGGACAGTGGTGTGCTGGGGCTTCCCTTGGTTGTCCTGAAAAAGAGGGGTGTAGGTATGGTGGCATGGTTCTGGAACGTGACGAAGTCAGACACCGCCGCAAGCTTAGCCTTCTTAGGTGTCATCTTCTTGGGTTTCTTGGTGCTCACTGGTGCGGATGGCTCTTTGCTCTCCTGAGGAGAAAAATGTTAGAAACACATGGTCACTCATTTTGTATCTGAAATTAGGGACATCACAGCAATGTGGCCAGCTGATTCTGTTTGGGCGTAGAAGACATTAAACTCACATCACTCAGTTTGACTTTCTTGACTTCTGCCAGCCCGCTGACTCTGGCAGCCTCCGCCTCCAGTTCGTCAGCCTCCACCTCGATCACAACCGGGATCTTACGCTTCTTCTTCCCAGTCTTCATGGGTGTGTCCAGGTCAGCATCCGTCACAACCTCTGGGTCCTGCTCCTTGAAGACTTGCACGGCTGCCTTCTTTTTCTTCTTCAGCAATGTTGGTGTGGCGACCTCCATCGGCTGCAGATCAGTTTCTAAAAGTGAGAGGTCTGCTTCCATCTGTGTTTTACCCCCAACCGCAACGCTCTGTTTTTCAGCCTTGGCCGTCTTCTTCTTCTTGAGAGGGGTCGGTATGGATCCCTCTGAGGACGACGACACAGTTATAACATCTGCTTTTGTTCCTGGCTGTGCTTCACCCTTGATCTCGACACTCCGCTTTTCCTCACTGGCCACCTTCTGTTTCTTCTTTATCAGCAAAGTGGCGGCGGCCAAGCTAATCTCGGACAGAGGCACCTTGGCTTGTGAGGCCTTCGGTTCAGGAACCGCTGATGGGGTCACGTCGGTTTGGGCTGCGTCTTCCTCTGTGCTCCCTGCAGTCTGTTTAGCCTTCATCTTAGTCTTTGCCTTCAGTGGGGGGGCCTTTTCCACTGCTACTGGCACCATCTCCACCTCTTCTACTGTGGTCTTCTGTACAGACTCCTTATTGGCACTCTTCCTCCTTCTCTTCCTGGTTTTTCTGGTGGTCTCAGGGGCACTCTCTACGACTGTTGGCCCCTCAACAGCCTCTGAATCCTGGGTAACAGTCTCTGGTTCTACTACCTCTACCTGCTGTTTGGATGTTTTAGTTTTGTTGGTCTTTTTTTTCCTGGTCGACGTAGCGTCTGATACCGATGTCTCCGATAGGCCAAAAGAACCAATCTCCATGACCGTGACTGATGAACCGCTCCCCACCACTACAACCTGTTGACTTTCTGATTGGGCATTCATCTTAATGGCCATGCCCCCAACAGGAGAGACCTTGTTGTCCAGGACAGCCTTTCGTTTCATCTTCTCTCCTGCGTCGGTGAACTTGCTAGTTTCAGTCTTTACCGTGGTCTTTCCAACCTCAGGAGAGCGTATTAGGGTAGAGGGTTCTGTCCTTGCTCCTGTAGCTTTCTCAGAACTTGTCGTTGTTTGTGGTGCTGTGGCAGGAGTTGTGTCCACCTCAGCCTTCAACACCCCGTTCTGCTCTTCACTTTTCACCTCTCCCACAGTTGTCTTCTTTTTCTTCTTCTTCTTTCGCTTCTTCTTCTTAGTGGTAGTGTCACCGGGGGCCTCTGCTGCTTGGCTCTCGTCTGGTGCCACACTCTGGTCAGACTTTCCTGGTTTTGTGGCCTTCTTTCCTGAAGTAGAAAATATGAAGACAGCAATGGTGTAAGAATTACTTTCTTTGTATGACTGCTTGCTCCTATGAATAAAATGAGCTCACGATCGGAAGGTACTTATGTTAACAAGGGCCTGAAGGGTTGAACTGGGACATTCATAGGTTAGGTCGGTGAAAATCTACAACGTTAAACTGCTGGCTAGTGGAAGTACCGGAGCTCCGTCTAGCTCTACTCCGGCTGCTCTCTTTTCATCTGACTGTTTTCACATAGCCTGAAAGCATCTGGTCGCCATGGCAGCAGAGGGCTACTTGTTTCTTCAGATTGGAGATTCTCTCTTCCCTCTTGCTCACCAACCCATACATTTCATGATTTCAATGTGACTTTTACATTGCAGCTGAGTGAAAATGGAGGAAAACAAAACTTTAATGAAAAAAAAAATGACCTAGCATCCGTCCAATTCCAACTATCTTCTCTCCCTCCTCATCTGCTCCTGAAGCTTCCTTCTATTAGTAAAAGAATCCAGGCTTCTTCCTCTAACCCCAGGAAACTTTTCTTCTCACTCCTTATCCCACCTCGCAATCCTCCCTCTTCAGATGACATTCTCACCAACTTTCAAAAGAGTTATCCGTACCTCATGTACTCAGCCTTGCGGGCACTTGGTAGCTTTCACGCCAAACTTGGCCATGCATTAACCACCTTTACCCTGCTCTTACCAGATGACATCCAGCAGTAAGTGATATCTGGCCACCCAACATCGAGCCCTCTCGACTCTATCCCCTCCTCCGTTTTCCACAACATCTCTGGAGATCACCCATTCCTCACCTTCCTCGCAGAGCACTGGCTGTATCCCAGCAGACTTCAAGATGGCCAGAGTAGCTCCTCTTAAATAAAAAAACTACAGGCCAGTATCATCCTGTGTTTCCTTTCCAAGAAACTTGAGAGTACTGTCTTCATCCAACAATCTCCTCGACACTAACCAGTCAGGATTCAAAACAGGCCACTCCAACGAGACTGCTCTCTTCCGTGTAACTGAAGTTCTTTGCGCTTCCCAAGCTAACTCTCCTCGGTTCTCAGCCTCTTGATCTATCCGATGACTTCAACACTGAATCACAACTTTCCTCCCTCTCCGATTTGGGCATCTCAAGCTTTGCTCACTCGTGGATTGCTACCAGGCAGACCACTCCTACCAGGGGACGTGGAGAGGATCGGTGTCTGCCGTGAAGCCTCTTACTACTGGTTCCTCAAGGCTCAGTTCTTGGCCCTCTCCTCTTCCTAGAATCTGTCATATCCTCACATGGTCTTCCCTATGCCACATCTTTTATCACCCTCTAGATGCCTTCAGTTGTACTTGTCTTCCGGCATTAATCATCTCGGCGATGTCAGGACCAGTCAGGTCCTGTATGCAAGGTTGCCAGATCATTGACAGTAAGCCTATACCATGAAATCCTCTACTGCAAAAAAAAAAAAAAAAACACTCAAACCTAATTTTTTCTATACAACCCTGTGTAAACCGACCCGCCCAAACCCATTTAATATAGCCCAATTATTGGGGAAACCTACCTATCTGGCAACACTGCCAATATGAAAAATTTCCGCCTACGGTCATATTCGCTGCAGTATTTCGCTGGAAGGCTATTTAGCGTATGAGCGCAAAATTATGTTTCACCATTCCGACACAGAGGCGGTGCAGGACTTTGTGAAGGCGGCTGCTTTTGAGTTTTATATGCATAAAAGTCCCAGACTCAGTGACTACACGCATCCCTGCTTGCCTGGCCGACATCTCCGCTTGGATGTCGGCCCGCCACCTCAAGCTTAACCTTGAAAAACTGAGCTGCTCTTCTTTTGAGGGAAGGCCTTTCCGCTCTAGGACATGTCCATCATGGTTGACCATGGCAGTGTCCTCCCAGAATGCAAAGAACCTTGGTCTGACCCTCGACGACACGCTGCTAACATCAAGGCAGTGAGGCGCTCCTCTACGTTCATACTCTACAACATTCGTAAACTACGACCTTACCTCACTCAGGAAACAGCAAAGGCAGGACTGTACAATGCGGTGTTATGAAAAAAATATTTGGTCGGTGCAATGAATAGGTTTACCGCAGTAGCACCTTTGTGATACAGTTTTGCGTGTGTGTGAGAGACAGAGCTGCTTGTTTGTGTGAAGTGAGCGTTTGTGTGAGAAGAATCGATGGCACATCGCTATTCTATTTGGTGGTTGTAGTCTATTGTGTGATTGAAAATCACGTCTGCGTGGAGTCCATACATCCAACACCAAATCCCACAATGCCTAGCGAACAATCCCTGTTTCCTCAATGAGTTGCGCTGGTTAGCTAGCTAGATGACAAGAACATTAAGATGTATTTTCAAGTGCTAAACCAAAACCCCAAACAAGCCTGCGAGGGAAGAAACTAAAAGGACCAACAGCAAATTAAATTAAGGGCACAACGAAAAGGAAAATTTACAGCTATAACACAGAGAGGAAAATGGATTTCCCTTTGCTAGATTTGATGCGAAAATGCACAAAATCACATTAACAACTGCAGCAGCAGCCTCCATGTCCCCACTGCTGAAGACTTGATCCGTATCAGAACATAAGGTTGCCCATTGGAGCAATTTAACCCTCACCAGGTAGCAACGAAATGGTTGTCCTCTTCTAAGAGGGCCAGGAGGCCAAATATGAAAGTGGCCAGAAGACATGCTAGATCTGTGACACGCACACACAATCACCACTTCCCATGTTTGTTTTTGTTCTCTTATTAGTGTTTTTCACACTTTCTTAATTTAATATCAATAATATTGTATGTACGATATACATTTAAACAGATTTGCAATGCTAATTTGAAGCCTAATATATTGATTTTTTTGTATACAGTTATGACCCTGCAATTTACCATTATGGGCAAATAAAGAAAAAGTTTGTCTGAAAACATTTCTTGTTAAGGTTTGGATGTCCTTTTCCAGTCACATACCTGCTCGAGTGATGAACTGCACTATGTGTGGTTGTTTTTAGAAATGGTAACAGATGTTTTTATATACTAATATTGTGGCCTGTGCTTCAAAATGATCAACCTCTGTAGCACCAGTGCCATGTGCAAAAAAAGAACATACAGCCCTGAGCAAAGGTACTTGTCATCTCACGTGTGGACTACTGCAACTCACTCTTGCTGGGGCTCCTGGCATGTTCAACCGTCCCAAACTCTCCCATGTCATCCCGCTTCATCGCACCCTACACTAGCTTCCAGTTAAAGCTCGAATCCGCTTCAATGTTAAGGTTCTTGCGTACGGAACAAAAAGACAAGCTTCTCCGCGCTACCTTCAGGCAATGCCCAAACCCTACATCCCTACCCAGGCTCTTTGTTGAGCCACCTCTGGACTCTCAGCTTTCCTGCCCCTTTGGGGCTGTTCCCGATAC